>JAHUXG010008056.1:0-44301 GCA_020740815.1 Sciurus niger
AAAGCACCAAACATGATGCTTTTCCAATTTTGACAACACTTTGACAGACTACACTTAAAAATAATCTGCCAATAGCTTTCTGCACAACATTGCTTGTTCCTATGTTCTAATAGTTTCCTGTAATAGTACTTTGCTCTTTGTCTGTTTATGTAAGCAGGGAGAACAGAGCTTTGGTCCACAGCATCCAGGAAGTGAACGCTTTTAGTTGCCAGGGCCAAGGGAGCAGCATACATAAAGTTCCCAGTCTACAGAGGCTACCTGCTACCCCCCTAATGTCCCTTGCCCTGCCTTGTTCCCACGGGACTAAGGATATCCATATGGGCCTGAACCCTAGTGGTGGTTTTGTGGAAGGGAATACTGCTTGTACCCAAAATGTAAGCTCTTTCTATGGTTAACAATATTGCAAAAATAAAAAAAAAATAAAATATCAAAGTTATAACATTTTGGAGTCCCACATGCATGTAATATTATAAGGTCATGATAATACTATGAAAATGTTTGTAACAAGCAAAGCCTTGCCAATGTAGGTGCCAGAAAACATTATAAACTTTCACAAATTACTTGTTTGCCAATAGCCAAAAGATAACTGTCTAGAACAGGATAAAATACAAAGAATGCAAACATATAAAAAAAATATTTAGTGTACTAGAATTGGTGGGTAGGGATGTATACATTTTTAAGTTTTGCACAGAACTTACCATCTAATCATCTATTTGAGGAGTGTTATGAAGCTTAACCTGAAGCAGCAGAGCAGAAGTACAACTCCTCTTACATCCTCCAAACTTCATAGCTGAGAAATGCATTTCATTTAATGTTAAATTAAATTTATTCTCTTACTAGGGGCACAAATATTTTTTTCTATATCCATAAATCACTTGAACATCTGCAAAAAAGTACTTTGATTTAAGTCAGTTTGATTTTAGCAAGCTAAAGGGCATGCATCCAATCACCAACACCAAAATAAAACAAATAAATAAAAGTTTTTAAAGAGATAGAAATAAAAGAAGTCTTCTTTTCACTTCATTTTTTCTTAGGACAGTCCTTGCCAACACAAAATGTATAAAGAGGAATTTGTGTTTTCTTCTTGTACATTTGTATGTAGAAGTGAAAGAAAACTTTTCATCTGTTTATAGATATTAACATAAATTTTTATATGTAAGGTTTGTTAAATAAATGTAATTGTAGGTTAATTCTGCTTTAGGGGCATGCTGTCAAAAAAGAAGAGAGCAAGTGTAAAATATTATTACTACTGCCAAAGTATTGCTTTACTTCATAAGTTTTGCTTAAAAAACTAAACTCAAGCATACTTACCTGTTCTTTTATTCTATTCATTTTTACCCACAAACTGAATACCTAATATATAATTGACATAATGTCTCTTAGTACTATTCCCTATAAGCTTTATGCTTACTTGATCAGAAATTTAAAACTGAAGAGATAGGACTTAATTTCAAGTAAACCCTTGCCTCACACAGAAGCATTTCTGGAAGTAGGAAACTAAACTGCTTGTTTTAGAAGTTAGGGCAGTATTAAATATTGAACATTGGAAATACCCGATTTATATATATCCTATAGATCTAAATATTGAATAAAGTGAACTATGCTAATTCATTTGGTACCTACATTTTCTATCACTCTAATTTACTTTTAAAAAAAAAGAAAAGAGAGGACTATTATGTTTTAAATTTGGTCTTTTATTATTGTTTTATCATTCATCTCTCTTTACCTATAATAGTTTTAAGAACTAATATTAAACTAAATGTCACCCATATGACTAGATCTACTATACACCTCTTGTTTGCATTACATTTCACTCAAGGTAAGGCACTGTGGATTATGTGATGGTTCTTTATTTTATGTATAAATAAAAAAATTAAATGTTCCCAATTATACTTGTGATGTGACCTAAATTTTAGTGGTATCCCAATGTCAGTGATGTTAAAATGATAGAAAAAAGAGCATCTAAGACTGACTGAAATGCATAGTCCTTAAAAGATATCTGTAAAATCACTATAAATAGTACTATTTTATTAATTGAAATACTTTGTTCATTCTTAGTAATAGTAATGATTACAATAGCCAACAAGGCAACAATTATTTAACTGTTGATTGTTCTAGAAACTGTTCAAATTTTTGCATAGATTCCCATTTAAACTTCACTGTAGTATTCTGGGAGGTAACTATTAATGTTAATCCTTATTTTATTGATGATAAAATTGAGGATTAAGAGGGCTAACTAGTGAGTCACAGAGGTTGAAGTAGAAATTCCAGCCAATGTTGAACTGGATTCAAGGGCCATGCTCTTTACAGGCAAGTGGGATGCTCTGGGCTTAGAATGTTGTTCAGTGGTAAAGCTCTTACCTAGGAGACTCCAGGCTCTGGGGTCCATCCCCAGCACCACAAAAACAGAATAAACAAAAATAAAAGATCAGTGGGACCAGGCACAGCAGCTCATGCCTATAATTCTAGTGATTTGGGAGATTGAGGCAGAAGCATTACAAGTTCAGTTCCAGCCTGGGAAATTTAGTGAGACCCTGCCTCAAAATTAAAATTAATAATAATAAAAAAATCTAAGGATATGGATTTTGGGTTGAGTGCCCCTGGGTTCAAACCCTAGAAGTACCAAATAAAAAAAAAGGCAAAAGAAAAAGTCAATAGAATGGACTGCTATTTCATTAATTTAGTATGTAATAACAGCTAGTAAATATTGTACTTTCCTCAGAAGATAGTAAAGGAATTACCTGTTATTTAAAGTTTATTATTTTATTAATAATTATAGATTTTTGAGAGGGTATTTTATGAGGTCCTAACAAAGTCTTTTACTTTCATAGGACTACTCTACATTATGACTATGCCAAGCAGAAACGGTGGCATTTCTAATAGAGAAGAATTGTAAGATCTTCCTCAGTGATCATGATGGCAACACACCATTGATGAAGGTAGAGGTAGTCACAGGTTTCTTTTTTTCTTTTTTCCTTTTTTGGGGGGAATTGGCATAAAAGGGCTTATTAAGTAAACAGAGTTTCTCCCTGCAGGGTCAGAGAGAAAATGAGAGGAAAAAGAGAAAGGGCATATGCAAGAAAGAGTGTGAAAAGCCAGGAGAAAGAAAGAAAGCAAGGTGGACAGAGAAAAGCATGAGAAAAGATCAGTCATGGGTTTCTGTAGAAAAGAATTTTATTGAAATGCTTAGAAGAAAAATTGATTAATTCATTTTAAATGTGACTAATTAGTAAAACATGAAATGTTTTTCTTTGATTCTCAAAATTTAGAGTTTATTTCTTGGTGTAAAACCAGCAGGCACTACAGTTCATGGAAAATCAGTGTGCAAATATTCTATTAAAACATGGTGCCAATCCACATGCTCACAACATCAGAAATGAAACAATTCTCCACCTGGTTGTTGCTTTGAAGTTACCATCTTTTGTGGAAAAACTGATTTCATTAAATGTGAATTTGGAAACCAAAACCAAGGTATACACCAAATACTATTATTTCCAAAATACTTAAACTATGTTTATTTTGACTGGGACATTGGTTGACTAATGTAGATTTTTTTATGCAGAATTTTTTTGTTTGTTTTTTAAATTAGAATACAAACAGTTGTTGAAAGGTCTCTTTCTCTTTTATTTTTTTAAAACTCATGAAGATATTTAGTTTACCTCTAAAAGTTGTCCATATTTAAAATTAAGAAGACTCATTCAGAAATCTGGAATTCAAGCTTCTTTTAAGAACTAATGTGCCCCTGTGAGCCCCATTGATGTGTAGTGAGGGTGTGCAGTGTTCCTCTTGCATAGAATGGAGGAGTGTTCTGTTTGCTGCTGTCAAAATGTAGCACTCATTCAGATGACCTACTTTTCCTCAATAAATAAGTATACAATTCCTGTTTTAGAGTATATTCTTATACAGATATCAGTGTTCCTTTGATAGTTTCTATTAAATTACAAGAATGTGGCCTATACAATAAATTATAAGTCTCTTTGAAATGGATTAAAGTTTAGAATTTAGAAATTGGCATTTATTTTATTTTAAATTATTATGATAGTTTTAAATTATTATGACAGTTATACATGGGACCTGGTTTCATCCTGACAAACTGATGTGGATGGAAATTAATTTCAATTCTTACACCCTTGGCCTCCCTCTTTGCCTCTCATGCTCTCTCCTCTGCCTCATTCTCCTTTGTTTATTCTGCTGAACATCTCTTTGCTGATCCAAGAGTTTGCATTTGATTGGTCACTCATATTATCTTTCCCTTACCCCTCAATTTTTTTCACTCTAACTTCCATTTTTAAGAGAAAATGTTTGACCTTTGAATTTCTGAGTTTGGCTAATTTTCCATGGCAGGATATTCTCTATTTCTACCCATTTACCAACAATATATAATTTATATGATATGTGGTATATATTAATTTATATATTGTTATGTGTATAATACATATTATATAACAAATATGTAATATATGTATATCATATATACATGTACATATACATGTACTTATCTGTGTAAAATTAACATAATATAGCTATTACAAATTTGTTGCTATAAAAATTGTGGCAGTGTTTCTGTAGTATGATAATTTTAGATCTTTCAGGAAAATAGGAAGGAGTCAAATAGTTGAATTATATTGTGGTCATATTCCTATTTTTGGTTGTCCTTAGCTATCAGGACAGTAGAATGTATTTTCACATATCATATATTCATAGACTATCTTATCCTATAATTGTGGTGGAGTTAGACTGGTTGTGCTTTCATATTTCATAGAAAAAGTAGGTTTAATTCACTCTATGGTCATTTCCATCTCTATTCTCCCTCCTTTTCCTCACTACACACAATCCAATCCAGTGAACCTCCTCTCCTCCATTGCTCTGCCTTTAATGAGTCAGCACCCAATATTAGGCAGAACATGTAGCCTTAGGATTTGGGGTATTGGTTTATTTCACCTAGGAAGATAGTCTCCAGTTCTATCCATTTACTGGTAAATGCCTTAATTTGTTTCTTCTTTTTGACTGAATAATAGTCCATTGTATATATGTACCATATTTTCTTTATCCATGCATCTGTTGAAAGGCATATAGGTTGGCTTCATAGCTTAGGTATTATGAATTGAACTGCTGTAAAATTGATGTGGCCATGTCACTGTAGTAGGAAAATTTTAAGTCTTCTGTGTATATGATGAAAGTGGGATAACTGTGTCAAATGGTGGAACCATTCCTAGTTTTCTGAGGAATTCCCATACTGCTAGTGGGCTATAGCAATTTTCAGGCCACCAGTAATGTATGAGTGTAACTTTTCCCACACATTCTTACCAAGATCTATTGTTACTCTAGGCTTTATAATTGCCATTCTGACTGCAGTGTAGTATTATTTTCCTGTCTATAATTACTAGTGATATTAGATATTTTTTCATATATTTACTGATCACATTTCTTCTGTGAAGTGTCCTTTCAGTTATGAGGCCCATTTACTAATTGGGTTATTTGGGGTTGTTTGGTGTTAAGTGTTTTGAGTTCTTTGTATATCCTGGAGATTAATGTTCTATCTGAGATGCAGGTTTCATCTGTGGGATGCCTCTTCATGTTCTTGATTGTTTCCTTTGCAGTAAAGAAGCTTTTCAGTTTGATACCATCCCATTTATTGATTCATTATTTTATTTCCTGCACTTTAGGAGTCTTGTTGAAGAAAATTGGTTCTAATCTGACATAATGGAGAGTTTGGCCTACATTTTCCTCTAGTAAATACAATGTTTCTGGTCTAATGCCAGTTTGAGTTGAATTTTCTTCAGGTTGATATATAGGGGCTAAATTTCAATCTACTATATATAGATTTCCTGTTTTCCAACACCATTTGTTGAAAATGCTATCTTTTCTTCAATGTGTGTTTATGGTGACTTTGTCTAGTATGAGGTAACTGTATTTATGTGGGTTTGCCTATACATCTTTTATTTTGTACAGTTTGTCTTCCTATCTGTTTTGGTGCCTTTAAATCTGCTGATGTGATGAATTATATGTACTGATTTCCATATATTGAAACAACCTTGCTCCTTGGGAAGAACCTCATTTGAGCACTGTGCACTAGTTTTTAAACACGTCTTCATATGCAACTTGCCAATATTGTATTGAGAATTTTTTCATCTATACTCACCAGAAATACTGATCTGAAAATTTCTTTCCCTGATGTGCATTTTTGTTTTTATTTTTGTTAGCAGGATAATACTAGCTTCATACAATTACTTTGGAAAGACTACTCCCTTCCTTACTTCATGGAATAAATTGAGGAGAACTGCTGTTTTCTTTGAAGGGCAGGTAGAACTGAGTTAAAAATCCATCTCGTCTGGGCTTTTATTTCTTGGTAGGCATTTGATGGAATCGTCAAATTCATTGCCTGAATTTTATCTGATTAAATTTCTTAGGCATTTCTGATTGAATTTGGGTAGTTTGTATTTCTGTAGAAATTTTTGATGTCTTCAACATTTTATATTTTATTAGAGAATAAATTTTCAAAATAGTTTCTGAATATCATTTGTATTTCAGTAGTGTCTATGGTGATATTTTCTTTTTCATTGTGAATTGTGGGAATCTGCATTTTCTCTTTTTCTTGATTAGTTTGTCTAAGTGTTCATGAATTTCATTTACTTTTTGCTAGAACCAACTTTTTGTTGTATTTCTAGTTTGAGTATTTTTTGTTTCAATTTTGTTTATTTCAGCTCTGATTATAATTATTCCTTGTCTTTCTTTTTCTGGTGCCTTGTGATGAAATATTAGGTTACTTATGAGGGACTTTCTATTCTTTAAAGGAATTAGCTGAATGCAATGAACTCTCCTCTTAGGACTGCCTTCTAATGTCCCAGAGATTTTGATATGTTGTATTTCTATTCTTATTTACCTGTGCTAGTTTTTAACATTTCATCCTTGATTTCTTCTGATACTTTGGTCATTCAATAGAGTATCATTTAGTTTGCAGGTGTTAGAGAATATTCTGCTTTGTATTTTACTTTTGATTTCTAATTTTATTCTACTAGGATCTCATGGAGTGGAAATTTTTATCTCTATTTTATTTGTTAAGAGTTGCTTTGCAGCATAACATATAGTGTATTTTAGAGAAAAATCCATGTGCTGCTGTGAAAAAGGTACATTCAGTGGCATGGAGAGAGTGGTCTGGCAACCCATCTTTGGATGCACAGCAAGGGTGACAGCACAGGTTTTGGATGCAAGGGGTCAGTGTTGACCCACATCTTAAGTGAATGACCACCCAGTAGGGCCAGGCACTCAAATACTAGGAATGTTCAAAGTTGAGTGAGATAAAGGGGACCCTATTCTTGCCCAGTAACAGTTCATTCATCCTGAGCCAGATTTGACCAACAACCAAAGACACCCAGGCTGTAACTTCCAGTACCCTGTGCAGTCCCTCCACTTACTAAACTCTGACAGCCCACCCTGTCGCCTCTGTTACCATGTCAACAAAACTGGCAGAAGGTATTGGGAATTATATGTCCTGCTATCTGAGGTTGTGATTCCATGGCCCCCTGCCATCTCAGAACACTCCTGCCTGCCCTGACCCAGATGCAGGACTTGGTTCTGGTAAGAAGTCCCTGCACAGGACAGGTTCTGTCCTGTGCTAGGTGTGGTGGCCATATTCCCTCAGGTCTCAGCTACATGTTACATCATCAGACATACCTGTGAGCCATTGTGACTGAGGTTATAACCCTCTCTGGGGCTTCTCCTCAGCAAGATGAGGTAAGGCAGGTTGCAGCATCTGGCAGAAGGTGAAAAATATCGACAGGTCCTAGACATGAATGTCTTGGGAGTTCTAGGATGAGAAAGAGGTCACTTAACCTTTCAGAGAACTGGGGGCCCAGACACAGGACTGAAAATTGGGCAGGCCCAGAAACAGTCCCTGGGGGTCCTGCTGGATGTACACCTTCTCTCTCTCTCTTTTTTTTTTACACATAGGTTGTTGATGGACCCTTATTTTATTTATTTATATGGGGTGCTGAGAATCAAACTCAGAGCCTCACATATGCTAGGCAAGTGCTCTACCACTGAGTCATAACCTGAGCCCTGTACACCTTCTCTTTACAGATCCTTCTGGTTACTGGGTGGACTTACCCAGGCCCTAAGCAACTTTGTGAGTCCCCATCTCAAAATTAAAAATAAAAATAAATAAATAAAAAAGGTTTGTGATGTGGCTCAGTGTTCAGTGTCCCTGGGTTCAATCCCTGGTACCAAAAATTTCCCCTTTGGACCAGACATGTCACTACTTGGAACCTGCCCATAATCACCCAGACACACTTTGATCAAATACACCACTGTTTAGAGAGGAGAATGAAGCACAATTCTCATAGTACATGGGAAAATAAAGAATACAAGTGGCTCTCTATCACTAAGGTCAGGTTGTGATGCCAAACTTGCTGAGATCCAAGGTACCACCAGATGACTGGAGAGACACTTCTGCTCTTCAGAGTGTGAGAAATAGAAGGTCTGGTAGTTCATTTTCAGAATCTAGTATTCAGTCTTAATTGGATCCAATTTTAACCCTTCCCTTTTTTCTATCCTATTTTAAAATTAGTCAATTGAGTATATAGTAATCTCAAACTCCTCAAGTCAGAGTGAAGGGCAGCATTGTATTAGGTTAGATATAAAAGCAGGTGGACAGCCCACCCAGACACTTCCTAGGCAGGTTCTGGTTAGCATAGCCTTTTTCGAGAAGTAAAGATTTGTCTTGCCCACTCACTTTTGGGTATGGTATAATTTTGTTTGAAACCTCCTTATTTCTAAAAATACTGTAGATTGAGATCCTGTGTTTACAAGACAAGGACATAGCTCTCCAAATGTGTACCATGTCTTATGCGTTGATTTTTTTTTTATTATTATTTAGCACAGTGTGGCACAGGATGACCACTGAACATGGACTTGATGATTATGTAGTTTACTTCCTGTTTCCAAGCCAATTAAAATTGATCCAGTTAGTATAGGTCACCCTGACAGAGCTCATCCTTTGGGTATAGTGGAAGAAGCCTCCACCTCCCTCTGCACTCTTCCCCACCATCCAGGTTGACCTCTAGAAGCCAGCAGGAACTGCTATATGAGGACACAGGCACAGAGCAGGAACACAGTTACATTGTCCAGGAGGTGTAGGTGGAGCTGGCTCTCCAGAATGGCAGCAACCAGTGACTGTACCTTGGCAAGGTCATTCTGCATGTCTTGGCACAGCATGCCTGCCAGGGTCACCAACTATGTTGGGTGCTGTAATCAACCCTCATGCTCCTTAAGCTGTGCTAGGAATCTCTGGATCCTCTCCATCACAGAGTTTGTTCTTTCTATCAACCTTCAGAACAAGTCTGTGTGGTATGTGACCCTGAGGGCAGCAACACCTGCACAGGACAGTAAGAGAAAACCTGAGAAAGGAGAACAACATCACACACACTCTAAGCACCCTAATGGTTGATGGTGCAAAGCACTTACCTGAGTGCTGTCTGTAACCATCCATCTGGGGTCTGAGCTTCTCCTCTGTCCCCTACACTTATCCACAGGTCAACTGGCCTGTCCATCTCCTTTCTCCTCACCCCTTTTCCTCCAAGGGCTGAACCTTTCTCTCACTCCTGATTTGACTTCTGGTTCACCAGAGGCCCTGGGCTGCCAGATGGCCAGTAAGGTTCCTCCTGACTTCACATGCACACACCCTATTCACAGCAGAGACACAGCTGCTGCCAGTACCAGTCCCACTAGTATAACAAACAACTTTTCTGGATCAAACTTTCTTACTGCACAGCACTCCACCAAGAAAGGAGATATCCACCTGGGGACTGGGGGAGCTTGCTGGTGATGGATTTTGAGACATAAGAAGTTATTCACTGCCTAATTTGCTTCTGGGGAATTCACATCTGAAAGTGAGGCCTGAATATGTCCTTCTGGAGGCAGGAAATTCTGCCTGTTTGTGCTCCCTAGTTGTGGGTCTGATTTGGTGAGGTTGTCCCTAGCAGGGACTTGGCACACTCTCACTTAATCCTTGTGCCACAACCCCTTGACTGAAGGGAGCTCCAAAAATTTAAGAGTGGGAGACAGAGTCTTCTCAGGACCCAGGTTTCCTCTAGCACCCCTCCTACAGCTATTGGGGAGGACAGGGCTGGGTGCAGATTGGATGGAACCCTTAACAGAGAAAAGAAAATGGCTACTTTTTCTAAAGGAACCTGCATGGAAGAGGGGATTGGTGGAGATGGTTGGGTTGTTTGGTTGGCTTTCTCCCTGCAACAGACCCTGACATGTGCTCCTACCTTTTGGGATGTGTTGTGCTGGGAAGCAAGACCAGGCGCCAACACTATGTCCACACATGGGGAATGTTCTGCTCTTCACACCTTAAGCCCAACTCCCAAGCCCCTGGAGACTCCCCCCCAGCTGCTCTTTTGAGGCTCCTGACTCAGCATCCCCTTGGCCCCATCCCACACACCAGACCACCCTCCACTCATGAAGTCCCTGGAAACCCAACCCCCACCTGCCTCCACTTGCAGGCCCAGTCAGACACAACCTGCAGGGAAAGAGGCACCAGATGGGCAGCACAGGGCTCAGATGCTACCAAGCTGCAGCCAATACACACAAGTCTGGAGATCTGGGTCCAGAATGTGGGAGGAGAAAGAGGAAACCATGATGTGAGCCATCCCTGCTCCAGGCACCTTGAACAGAGGCAAAGCTGGACTGGCCCTTCTGCCCTCCTGCAGGTTGTGAGGTGGGTTTGCCTCCACACAGACCTGAGGACTACCTCACATGGGCTGCACTCGGGGGCTGCATACTTTGGAGCTGTTTGATGGAGTGACTCTGAAGTCCTGAGACCTGGACACCTGCAGCATGTGCAGGAAAGGTGCCAAAACCTTGGGCAGAGATAGGCCAGTAATGTGCACTCCAGAGACAATCAGGATATAATTCCTGCACCTGATGAATGATCTCTAAATACACCATGGTTTCAAACACTGGCTGCTGGAAGCTTGTTACAATTAAGTTAGAGTTATTATTGCCATCATACAGCCAAATGATATGTTCCAGGACAGCAATAGGTAGTGCACCCACATAAAATAATTTAGATATGCAGAGGTAAATTACTTAGGTCGTATCATTACACTTTGACTGCCCATGGAAAATGCAATTATTTTGTTTTAATATTTCCATTAGTCATTTTCATTTTCTTCTTTTTTTTCTGTGCATTTTCTTATTTTTATGAGATGATATTTTATGTTCTTCTATTTTTAGGTTTATTTTCAAGACATGGAAAGAGAAAACAGAACTATAATTTTGGGAAAGGCAGTCCTGACTGACCCAGCCTCTGAGGCTGGAGTGACCCTGACTTAGTGAAGAACATATGTCAAGTCAGAATCTGTGGACTTCTCTCTTGCTCATGAGGAAGACTTTCCAAGGAAGCATTCATTTACCAGTTGCCTTTGAGCATGAATAAATTTACAAGCTAAAACACCCAACCACCTACATTATTAAATTCAAATGAGGTTAATGCATTTTATTATTCTAATTCATTGATATAGAACCAGTTACTTTTTTGTTTACTGTTCTCTGAACACCCAAATTATTCCTCAGTAAGAGGTTACTGAATATAAACATTGTTTTGTTTGATCAGTCCATCCTGTCTCTGAGCCGATATGAAAACACTTCCCAGAGGCTTTGCACCTTTGGCCTCCCTTGAAAATGGCCTCCAAATTCTGTGATCATTTTTTATTTCTAGGTGGGGGATTGTGTTATTTATCTGGCTACAAACTCCAGGGCTCATGGAATTCTCCTGCTTCTGTTACTTAAGGGATCATTGTTTCCATTCAGCAGAGAATTGTAGACCAGGATACAAATATAACAAACAAGCAGCACATTCATTGCACTTATTAACTATTCCTGAAGTCTCTATAATCTTTGTCTTCTCTGGATCTAGGGAGGGGTAGTGGGATTAGGTAGGTCTACAAGTTAATGATTGAATTATTTGTTTACTTGTATCAGATTCAGGATTTTTTACTGGTTATAGACAAATCCTTCACTTCTGGCAAGTTCCAATTATGACTAATTTTTTATTTGAGAATAATTTTTCTTCAAACTATGCAAAAATTCTGCCTTCTGTACACTGAGGCTGCAAGTGAATTTACACTAGATGACATGGAAAACTGAAGTCTAAGCCTGAGTTGCAGTTGCCTGAATGTGCACCTTTCCCTAGGAACTCATTCTGCCTTATGTGGTACATGAATGACAAAACACATATTTACAAGGTTTACCAGACTTAGAGCATATACTTAAGCAAACATCTGTAACTCTTGATGTAGTTTTTCCCCTCTACACATAATTTTTCTTCACCCTGGCTATCTGAGGTTGAACTCTGTGCAATGAGCAGAACACCACAAATACTGGGCATTAAGAAAGCAACAGCTTCCTCCTCTTCAAGCAGCAGTTTGGTTGCCTTCTCAGATAAACAGCACAAAATTGAAGGTGCATTCAAGACATATACTGTGCTGAATTCTCATGTTCTTCCCAGATAGGCCTAATCAGTCAGGGATCCACATTTTCCAGACTGATGTTAATTCATTTAAAGTATATGCTAAGGTTGTGAAGAAATGTGATTCTGAAAGCAACTGATTGTCAACACCCTGATTCTACAGCTATACACACACAGCAGCAGCACCACCTCTCAAAGTCCCTGGCTTGACACACCACCTTGATATTTTGAGTTCATTGATTTCCATGTTATCCATGGTCATCAGAGGCAAACCCCTTACCACATTCTAGGATTCCTCTTCTCTTACCAATTAAAAATGTATTTTCTCCAATCTTCTCATAAAACCTGAACACCTACAAAATAATTTTCCTTAAATTTATTTCTAAAAGGAACTATTTTTTCAGACTAAATGAAATAATAGGCATTTTAGAATAAAACTTTTAATACCTGATAAAGTGACCCATCCTGATGAGGCTTCCCCTCATGTGATGCATTCACAGATCTGCATTTCTATAAACATTATTATAATAATAATTATTGTTACTAAATTATGGGGACAGGGGAAGAGAGCAGTGTTATGTGATGGGAAAGATTGCAGCAAGGAGTATAAAAAAATCTAGTTACCCTTCTGTAATGGGTACTCAAAAGTAGAAAACTCATGGTGCAGAAGAATAAGCTGTTATATAGAAAGGCCAGTAGAAAGAATTAAAAGAGTGGAAAATGGTTGTTTTAAGGGAATGGAGAGTAGAGGGCACAGGATGGGCAGATAATTATTTTAACATAAAAACAAAGAAAAGAATATGAGATAAATAGGAAGAACCGGGGTAGAGCACTTGCTTACCACGTGCAAGGTCTCCAGTTCCATTCCCACACACCAACACACCCCTCCACACACACAGTAAATACATAATAAGATAGAGAATCAAGTCTCAGAAGATAAATTCTCAGGCACAACAGTAAATATCAGAAGTTGGAGAAAGGAGAACATGGTAGAGTCCACCTGGATGGCCCAAAGTAATACACTGACCAGAACACTGAACAGAAAGGCTGATGAAGAACATATGAAACCATGTGTGTAAACACAAGGGAGGAGGTCTTAACACCTTCTTCAAGGCTCACCATATCCATCTTGCATATTTTTATTACCTACTAGATTGGACACCTGTTATTCATTTTGTACACAACCACCACAATAAATTTTCCCAAACATCAATTCCCACCTGGGACAGCACCTTCCCTGGGTATAGGAAGAAATGAATCAGGGCACTTCTTATTGTCAAACAGCATAGGCAGGAGAAATCTCACTTTTTCTTCCCCCATATTGCCTACAACATGCTCATTTACTCAAGAACATTTCCATAGGTAGAACACAGGCCTGAACATAACAGCTACCCTAGAATCTGCTCCTGCATCTGGTTGGCACAATTTTCCTTTCGTCTTTGGGAGTTCAGGATTCCTGAAGCTGTCCTGGTCATAAAACTCAGTCCTATTCCATTTCTCTGTTTTGTTTCTGGTTTCCAAACCCATCCTCATCTGTGGTTCCCACAAAACTGGTTTCCACTACTCAAGGTATCAGAAAGTCTAATACATCTTCCATAGCATCCCTTTTGTCATATTAATGGCAAAAATAAGATTATGATTGACATCTCAAGGGACAGCTCAAAGGGTTCAAGAAAGAAGAATACCAAAGCCAGTCACTAGAGATTGTTTAAACATGAAACAATTCAACATGTTGAAAGTGATGATCTATGCATATATATAATTTTATAACCAATGTGATTATGTGACCCATGTGATTCTACATCATGTACAACCAGAAGAACAGGAAGTTCTACTCCATTTTTGTATGATGCATCAAAATGCACTCTACTCTCATGTGTAACTAATTTGAATAAATTTTAAAAATTGAATGGAATCTGAATGTGATCCCTGACATTTCTAACTTGCACCCACAGAATTGAGACTAAGGGTACAGCAAAACATCCTCCAGATGATCTCAGCAGTTTACCCACAGAAGAAAACAGCAAAGGACATTTTGCGTGGACAGTTGGCAACTGATGAAAAGCTGGTCTGAGAAGACAAAGAATGACACAATGCTGAACAGTGGGCACCTGACTGCTGCCAGGGAGGAAATGCTGGCAAAACTGACTTGAACATCATTGCAGTAAACTGAAAGCCAGCAAATGCTCCATGGTGTCCACTATGGCTGTCTTCCTGGGATGATGCTCTGGGGTCCTGGTCCTGGACTTACTTCCACCTGTCAACCAAATGACTCAGGAGGTTGAGGCAGGAAGATGTAGTTAAAAGGTATCCTCAGCAATTTAGCATGGTAATAAGCAACTTAGATGGTCTTAAGCAACTTAGATGGAGGCATGATTCAGGTTAAGAAATCTGATCAGATACCAGGGGTGAAAGTTATATATTCCCCCATTGCTTCTAGCACTGCACATAAAAAAAACAATGACCAGAACAGCACAATGGTTCACACATGTCTGTCATCCCAGTGACTCAGGAGGCTGAGACAGATTAGAAAGACTGCAAGTTCAAGGTCATCCTCAGGAAGTTAGTGAGATCCCATGCAACTCGATGAGACCCTGACAAAGTAAACAATGAAGGCTCAAGACAGGTCTCAGTGGTTGATTGTTTCTGAGTTCAATCCATGTACCAAAAACTGGACTAAGGAGACCGCAGAATATGGCAAAATGGAACTTGACAATGTTTACCAACCTCTCCACAGCACAATGAATATAGGGAAGAATCAGCTAATCTGGCAGGTAGGTGACAAAACAAATGCTCTACATTCTAATATTTCAAAATATGACACATGCAGATGGTAGAAAATACAGCATAAAATAAAGGCAGAGTTTCCTAACCCAAACCCATGCTAGGGTGGGGAAGAGGACAGGAGCGACAGAGAGAGAAAGAGGAAACAGAAAATCACATGATCTTACCTCTTTAAAAAGATCTAAATGGAAAAACAGAGCATACTAAAACATGACAGTAGCAGCAGTGTCCTTGAAGCAGATCAAGCATTTAAAACCAAACTGTGAGCAGAAAGCTGTGGCAGACTCTGCAGCAATCTTGTGGAACATAGAGCTGAGCAGTCACCCTTTAAATCATCTCAGCATATGCCCCATTTTAGACAAGAGCATATTAAACCAGGGGAGGCATTCCTTTTGTGGATTTCTTAAGAATCAGTCTAGAAAGAACTTAAGATGGATCTCTAAGTTCCCTGAAGCCCTTTTCCTTTACCACATATAAGGGCAATGGGGTGTATGACATCCAGCCCTGGAAGTGTGAGCCCAGTGCTCCACACAGCTTCCTAAGGAACAGACAGAGACCAAGTGATTGACAGTAAGTGGAGGCAAAAATCAGATCTCAGATACAAGTGGAAGGCAGTTCTGACCCTGAACAGAGAAAAGGGAAACTCTCAGGACTGCTGCTGCCAGTGGCCACTAAAGGTGGAGGGAGGTGGGTGAGAAGTTGCCCCATTCCTACAGGTACTGTCCCTCTAATTGCAGCCACATTCTGGGTGGAACCTGTTCTGGAGGAAAGTTGTCTGGATATCCAGGAGCAGAGGGACTAGGCACAAATTATAGCAGTATCTTGCAGACAGTCAAAATAAAAAATTTTGTTGGTCCTGTAATGTTTAAAGGGATAGTGCCTGGATCATGATTATAACCATTGGGAGGTTGGTCAGAATGGAAGCCTACCTGGGTCCAAAGCAACCAAGGGTCATGGCACCCATCCTGACCCATAGTCACAGGTAGTAAGTGCCTCTGCACTGGCTGAACCCTGGCTCACTCAGACTGATCAAAGGGAAACAGTGCCCACGATCCTCATCCTGGGGAACTGGAAGCTGGAACCCAAGTGAACCAGCTATTATTTCACTCAGCAGTAAGGATAGGACCCCAGTGAGCTGGGTTGACCAACAAGAATACGTCTGCCCCACAGATCACCTGCCAAGAATCCACAACTGCAGGACATGTGCTAGGCTCTACATTACATCAAAAGTATCCTGTAGAGGTGAGCAGGTACATGCTGATCCATGACAATCACTGAGGCTGAAGGATTGCAAATTGGAGTCCCACTTTGGTAACTGAGCAAGACCCAATTTAAAAATGAAAAAGGGAATAAGAAACTGGGTTGAGTCTGCCATTAAGTAAAGAAATCATAATCATCATCATCATCATCATCATCATCATCATCATCACCATCAACTGTGAAGCATTTCTCAGAGTTCCTTCCCCCAAAATCTGACCTCTGCTGTATTTCCTCCATGCCCTGCTGCACCTGGCTTTTCAGCACCGAGTACCTTGTACTTGTATTCCTTGTCCAGCAAGTCCAGCAGACCAGGGTGCCCCATTTCTGCACTCACGCTTGCTGCAAGAGTCAGAGACCCAGAACAAATTGTGACACACATTAATAACAAGTTCAAAAGATTCAGTGAACAAGAGTGGAGGAGGAGATAGTCTGATGACAGGAAGCACTTGCCTTCATTACAGGTCCAGGGGTGTGTCAGACAACCACAGGCTGCCAGGAGGAGGTAACCTCCCTGAGAAAAGTAGATGACCTCTCACCCAGACCATGGTGAAGCTGACCCATTTGTCATAATCTAGAGACAGCAGGACTATGCTCTGGCTCCGTTAACCACACAGAGGGGGCCACATTCTGTGCCTAGCACACTGTACATCAACTAGTGCCCTGTTGCTGGCACATCTGTGCTGCAGACTCACATTGCTGACCATCCATGGGAGGGATGAAGTCTACTCCACCTGGAGGCCACCCAGCAACTTCACTACCGTTCAGTAGGAAGTAGCTTGGAGATGTTGTTGCCCACTTTCCATAGAAATGGAAGCTAGAAATTGACAGTGGGGAAATGTAACGGGTTCACTTGATGCTTTAACTATATCCTGTGTGACTTTGAAACTTACATTTTTTTTTCTTTTTCCCAACATTTTCCCTGACCTCCTTGATACTTTATTTATTTACATTTCTTTGTATCAGGGAATAAACCTAGGGGAATTAACCATGGTTTCAATCCCCCATCCCTTTTTGTATTATATTTAGACACTGGGTCTCACTGCATTTCTTAGGGCCTAGCTAAGTTGCTGAGGATGACTTTGGACTCTCGATACTCCTGTGTCAGCCTGCCAAGCCACTGAGATTACAGGTGTGTGCCACCATGCCCAGTTATCCCTAAAATTTTTCTCCTGATCTTTACCCTAACCTTCTCCTCCCTGATCTTTTCCCCAGTTTTCTTTTTCCTGAACCTCTCTCCTCCCTGATCTTGTTTACTCTGAACTTCTCCTCCCTGATCTTCTTTCCCTAAATTTCTCCCTGATCTTCCTTTTCCTAGACTTCTCCTACCTGATCTTTTATGTCCTGATTTTCTTCCTGATCTCTCTCCATAATCACATTTTCTCTGAATCACCACTTTAAAATGCCCCTGTTCCTCATGATGGGCAGAATTACAATCTTTCAGTTCCTGGGACCTTGATTCATTCTGAGTTGAGTTTTGTACAGAATGAGAGATAGGGAGTTAATTTTATTTCTCTGCATATGCATTTTCAGTTTTGCCAGGACCATTTGTTTCAGACACTATTTTTTCTCCATTGTAATTTTTTGGCAACTTTTTCTAGTATGAGATAACTGTACATAGGTGGGTATGTCTGTATTTTCTATCCTGTACCATTGGTTTACTTGTCTATTTTGGTGCCAATACCATGCTATTTTTGTTGCTATTGCACTGTAGGTCTGCATTGTAATCCCTCCTACTTCCTCCTTCTTGGTAAGGGGTTATTTGGTTGGTCCTAAACCGACAGGATTAACATTTGGGCCTACTTTTTCTTCTATTAGGTGTAGGGTCTCTGGTCTAATTCCTATGTTCTTGATCCATTCTGAGTTGAGTTTTGTGCAGGGTGAGATACAGGGGTTTAGTTTTACTTTGCTGCCTATGGATTTCCAGTTTTCACAGCAACTTTTGTTAAAGAGGCTATTTTTTCTCCATTGTATGTTTTTGGTTCCTTTGTGTAGTATGAGACAACTGTATTTATGTGGGTTTGTCTTTGTGCCTCCTATTCCGTACCATTGGTATACCTGCCTATTTTGGTGATAAAACCATTTTTTCTGTTACTATTACTCTGTAGCATAGTTCAAAGTTTGGAATTTTGATTCCTCCTTCTTTACTCTTCCTACTAAGAATTGCCCTGGCTACAGTTTCAAGGAAAATATTGAATTGAATCAATGAAAGAGGGCATTCCTGACTTGTTCCAGTTTTTAGAGGGAATGCTTTCAGTTTTTCTCCATTTAGAATGACATTGGCTGTGGGATAAGCACAGACAGCCTTTACAATGTTCAGGTATGTTCTACTATTCCAATTTTTTCTAGTATTTTGAGCATGAAGGGGTGTTGCATTTTATGAAATGCTTTTTCTGCAGCTATTGAAATGAGCATATGATTCCTATCTTTAAGTCCATTGATGTGATAAATTTCATTTATTGATTTCTGGATGTTGAATCAACTTTTCATCCATTGGATAAATTCACTTTCATCATGGTGCACTATTCTTTTAATATGATTGTATGCAATTTGCCAAAGCTGTTAAGAATTTTTGCATGTATGTTCATCAGGGATATTGGTCTGAAGTTTTTTTTTCCTTGATTTCTCTGTGTGGTTTTGGGATCAGGGTGATACTAGCTTAGAATGTGTTTGAAAGGATTAGCTCTTATTCCATTGAATAAATAGGAGTATTGGTGGATAAAACCAATACTCCTCAAACATTCAAGACTTTGATGATATTGAAGAACTTAGGTGAAAATCCATCCAGGGAACCCACATTTCTTATGGAGAAAGGCAGCCAGAACCATACTGGACTTCTGGAAAATGAGAGGTAATTATGTATGAGGTCACTTAGGCCTAGGGTTTGTCAGATAGAACACGTACTGATAATTGTGCCAATTAACTCATGTAAGCTCACTTCAACTGAGGAACTCTCAAGACCTGATGCCATATTAGGGTGAGAAGTACTTACACTCATCACACATTGTTGATCAAGATGAGTGTTCCCTCAGGAGCCACTGTTTGACTTTGGAGTTGTTGAAAATATCAGAGAAATTTGCTCACAGACACTCTTTATAGATCAGGTACCCAAGATAGTACAAGGAACATTTCTGCAACTATATAAATGATGCCATGAAACAGAATTTTCAGCAATCCACTATTATACTTTATAGCTGAGTAATCAATTGCAGGACATCTAGGTTGCTTCCACAATCTGACTACTGTGAATTGAGCAGCTATGAATATTGATGTGGCTGTATCTCTGTAGTATGCTGATTTTAAGTCCTTTGGGTATAGGCCAAGAAGTGGAAGAGCTGAATCAAATGCTGGGTCCATTCCAAGTTTTCTAAGGAATCTCCACACTGTTTTCCAGAGTGGCCACACTAATTTGCAGCTCCACCAGCAATGTATGAGATCAGGTACCCAAGATAGTACAAGGAACATTTCTGCAACTATATAAATGATGCCATGAAACAGAATTTTCAGCAATCCACTAAATGAGATATTTGATATTGACTTACTTGCTTTCGTTTGGTTTCAGATTCCAGGCATACACTTCTCTGTCTGCTCTTATGCATTGCTCAAAAAGCAAAATTTTCCAGGTGGATTGTTACCCATTCATTCAATTTAAACACTTCCACAATAGGAGAAAACAGGAAGCACTTGACAACTTATCACTGACAATCTGCAAATCTTTTTTTATTTTAATTTATTTTTATTGTAAACAAATGGGATACATGTTGTTTCTGTTTGTACATGGAGTAACAACTTACCATATGCGTAATCATACATTTATATAGGGTAATGATGTTTGATCCATTCTATTTTTTCCTACCCCCACCCTCCCACCTCTTTTTTTTCCTCTATAGAGTCCCTCCTTCCTCCATTCTTGCCAACCTCCCACTATCCAATATGTGTCATCATCCACTTATCAGCAAAACCATTTGTCCTTTGGTTTTATGAGATTGACATATCACTTAGCATGATATTCTCCAATTTCATTTATTTGCCTGCAAATGTCATAATTTTATTATACTTTATAGCTGAGTAATCAATTGCAGGACATCTAGGTTGCTTCCACAATCTGACTACTGTGAATTGAGCAGCTATGAATATTGATGTGGCTGTATCTCTGTAGTATGCTGATTTTAAGTCCTTTGGGTATAGGCCAAGAAGTGGAAGAGCTGAATCAAATGCTGGGTCCATTCCAAGTTTTCTAAGGAATCTCCACACTGTTTTCCAGAGTGGCCACACTAATTTGCAGCTCCACCAGCAATGTATGAGTGTACCTTTTTCCCCACATCCTCTCCAACACCTATTGTTGCTTGTATTCTTGATAATCGCCATTCTAATTGGGGTGAGATGGAATCTTAGTGTAGTTGTGATTTGCATTTCTCTCATTACTAAAGATGGTGAACTTTTTTATATGTTTGTTGATTGCTTGTAGATCTTCTTCTGTGAAGTGTCTGTTCATCTCCTTAGCCCATTTGTTGATTGGGTTATTTCAATTCTTTGTTTTTTGAGTTCTTTATATATTCTGGAAATTAGTGCTCTATCTGAAATATGAGTGGCAAAGATTTTCTCCCACTCTGTAGGCTCTCTCTTTTCATTGCTGATAGTTTCCTTTGCTGAGAGAAAGCTATTTAGTTTGAATCTATCCCAGTTATTGATTCTTGCTTTTATTTCTTGTGCTATGGGAGTCCTGTTAAGGAAGTCTGATCCTAAGTCAACAAGTTGAAGACTTGGACCTACTTTTTCTTCTATAAGATGAAGGGTCTCTGGTCTGATTTCAAGGTCCTTGATACATTGTAAGTTGATTTTTGTGCAGGGCGAGAGATAGGGATTTAGTTTCATTCTGTTGCATATGGATTTCGGTTTTCCCAGCACCATTTATTGAAGAGACTATCTTTTCTGCATTGCATATTTTTGGCACCTTTGTCTAGTATGAGAAAATTGTATTTATTTGAGGTGTGTCCCTGTCCTCTATTCTGTACCATTGATCTACCTGTCTATTTTGGTGCCAATACCATGGCATTTTTGTTACTATTGCTATGTAGCATACTTGAGCTTCTAGTATTGTGATACCCCTGGTTTCATTTTTCCTGCTAAGGATTGCTTTAGCTATTCTGGATTTCTTATTATTCCAGATGAATTTCATGATTGCTTGCTCTATTTCTGTAAGGTACAACATTGGGATATTAATTGGAATTGCATTGAACCTATATAGCACTTTTGGTCGTATGACCATTTTGACAATATGAATTCTGCCTATCCAAGATCATGAGAGATCTTTCCATCTTCTAAGATCTTCCTCAATTTCTTTCTTCAAGGTTTTGTAGTTTTCATTGTAGTGATTTTTTTCCTCTTTGGTTAGATTGATTCCCAAGTATTTTATTGTTGTTTTGGGTATTGCAAATGGAGTTGTTTTCCTCATTTCCCTTTCAGATGATTCATTGCTCCCATAAAAAAATGCTTTAGATTTATGCATGTTGATTTTATAGCCTGCTATTTTGCTGAATTCATTGATGAGGTCTAGAAGGTTTCTGGAGGAGTTCTTTGGATCCTCTAAATATAGAATCAGTCGTCAGCAAATAACAACAACTTAAGATCCTCTTTTCCTATTCATATCCCTTTAATTTCTTTAGTCTACCTAATTGCTCTGGCTAGAGTTTTAAGGACAATGTTGAATAGAAGTGATAAAAGAGGACATCCATGTCTTGTTCCTGTTTTTAAAGGGAATTGTTACAATTTTTCTCCACTAAGAATGATGTTAGAGTGAGAGCCTTTCTGACCAGAACAAGGTCCAAGTCCCGGAGCCAGCGCAGCATACTCCGGCATGCAAGCAGCTTCAGGGACCACGATAGGGCAGCCAGAGACTTCCCCAAGCAGCCTGGACCCCTGCAGTGGGAGGTGCCTTTCAAGGCTAGCTTTTTGGAGCAGACTGCCCAGTGAGAGGATTTCTACATAGAGCCAGCCACAAGTCCCTGAACCAATGGTGAGCTTTGAGCCGCAAGCAGCATCTGGGATCAGAGCAGGGCAGCCAGAGACCTCTTCAGGCAGCTCTGCCCACTCCGGCCGCAGGCTCTTTCCACAGGGTGATCCAAGATGGCAGCCTAGAGGGTGACTGCACCCCCAGTCACTCCAGAATCCAGGAGTTAAGAAGGAGAGGTGTTGAGAGACTCGGACTGGAAAAGAGCCACGGGTGAATCTGCCCACTAGGTAAAGTTTGGGCCAGGTGGCAGGCCCAGATAGAGGTGACTTATCGGAGCGGGGCAGGGCAGCTAGAGTCTTCCACAGGCAGCCCTGCACACTCTGGCAGTGGGACCTGCCCACACAGCCAGCTTCTCCAGGTTCTCGGAGCAGGCCCCCTAGTTAGAGCCTTTCTGACCAGAAAAGGCTCCAAGTCACGGAGCCAGCGCAGCATACTCTGGCATGCAAGCAGCTTCAGGGACTAGGATAGGGCAGCCAGAGACTTCCCCAAGCAGCCTGGACCTCTGCATTGGGAGGTGCCTTTCAAAGCTAGCTTCTCGGAGCAGATGGCCCAGTGAAAAGCTTTCACATAGAGCCAACCACAAGTCCCCGAACCAATGGAGAGCTTCAATCTGCAAGCAGCCTCTGGGATCAGCGCAGGGCAGCCAGAGACCTCTTCAGATGACTTTGCCCACTCCATCCGCAGGCTCTTTCCACAGGATGATCCAAGATGGCAGCCTAGAGGGTGACTGCACCCCCAGTCACTCCAGAACCCAGGAGTGAAGAAGGAGAGGAATTGAGAGACTTGGACTGAAATAGAGACATGGGTGAGTCTGCCCACTGGGTAAAGCTCAGCCCGGGTGGCAGGCACACAGAGGGGTGGCTTATCAGAGCAGGACAGGGCAGCTAGAGTTTTCCACAGGTAGCCTTCCACACTCCAGCGGTGGGCTCCTCCCAAATGGCCAGCTGCATGGTGCAGGACCCCAATGAGAGCCTTTCCACACAGAGCCAGCTCCAAACCCTGGAACCAGTAGGGGGCTAATGGCAGCTTTCTTCAGATGCACTGCATTATGAAATTCCTCCAAGACATCAGGCTACTGAAGGCTGGGAGGTGATACACTGGAAATATACCAGGACACTATAAGCCAATAGAGGAAATCTGCAATATCTCAGGGTCCCATTGACAGCTGACCAATATGAGAAAACAAGGAAAGAAAATGTCCCAAACAAACCTAGATACTACATCAATAAAACCCAATGACAGCACAGCAGAAGAAATGTCAGAAAGGGAGTTCAGAATGTACATAATTAAAACGATCAGGGAAGCAAATGAGGAGATGAAAGAGAAAATGCAGGCATTGAAGAAGGAAATGAAAGAGCAAATGCAGGCATTAAATGATCGCAACAATCAACAGTTAAAAGACTGAACACGGGAAGCAAGAGATCATTTCAATAAAGTGTTAGAGATACTGAAAAAAAAACTGAAATACTTGAAATGAAGGAAACAATAAACCAAGTTAAGAACTCCATGGAAAGCAAAACCAATAGGATAGAACACCTGGAAGACAGAACCTCAGACATTGAAGAAAAATTGTTTAATCTTGAAAACAAACTTGGCCAAACAGAGAAGATGGTAATAAATCATGAACAGAATCTACAAGAATTATGGGATATCATGAAAAGGCAAAATTTAAGAATTATTGGGATGGAGGAGGGTATAGAGAAATAAACCAAAGGAATGAACACTCTATTCAATGAAATAATATCAGAAAATTTCCCAAATCTGAAGAATGAAATGGAAAACCAAGTACAAGAGGCTTATAGGACTCCAAATATACAAAATTACAACAGACCCACACCAAGGCACATTATTATGAAAATACCTAACATACAAAATAAAGACAGAATTTTAAAGGCCACAAGAGAAAAGAATCAAATTACATTCAGAGGGAAATCAATAAGAATATCAGCAGATTTTTCAATCCAGACCCTAAAAGCTAGAAGGGCCTGGAACAACATTTACCAAGCCCTGAAAGAAAACGGATGCCAACCAAAAATCTTATACCCAGCAAAACTTACCTTCAAATTTGACGATGAAATAAGATCCTTCCACGATAAACAAAAGCTAAAGGAATTAACAAAAAGAAAGCCAGCATTACAGAACATTCTCAGCAAAATATTCCATGAGGAAGAGATGAAAAACAACGATGCAAATCAGCAACAGGAGGTACTAGCCTAAAGGAATAGCCAAATAAAGGAGAAACCAAATCATGTCAAAAACAAATATGAGTCAATTGACTGGGAATACAAATCATATCACAATAATAACCCTGAATGTTAATGGCCTGAATTCATCAATCAAAAGACATAGACTGTCAGATTGGATTAAAAAGAAAAATCCAACAATATGCTGCCTGCAAGAGACTCATCTCATAGAAAGAGACACCCATAGACTAAAGGTGAAAGGATGGGGAAAAACATACCATTCACATGGACACAGAAAAAAGCTGGAGTATCCATCCTCATTTCAGATAATGTGGACTTCAAACCAAAACTAGTCAGAAGGGATAAAGAAGGACATTACATGCTGCTTAAGGGAAGCATAAATCAGCAAGACATAACAATCATAAATATCTATGTCCCGAACATTGGCTCATCCACGTACGTCAAACAAATCCTTCTCAATTCCAGAAATCAAATAGACCACAACACAATAATACTAGGCGATTTTAACACACCTCTCTCACCACTGGATAGATCGTCCAAACAAAAATTGAATAAAGAAACTATAGATCTCAACAACACAATCAGCAATTTAGACTTAACGGACATATATAGAATATACCATCCAACAAAGAATGAATACATTTTAGTCTCAGCAGCACATGGATCCTACTCTAAAATAGACCATATTTTATGCCACAAAGCAACTGTTCGCAAATACAAGAAGATAGAGATATTTCCTTGTACTCTATCAGATCATAATGGATTGAAATTAGAAATAAATGAAAGAATAAAAAACATAAACTTCTCCAATACCTGGAGATTAAATAATACACTATTATATGATGAATGGATAACAGAAGACATCAGGAGGGAAATAAAAAACTTTGTAGAAGTAAACGAAAACAAAGACACATCATATCAAAATCTCTGGGACACTATGAAAGCAGGACTCAGAGAAAGTTTTATTTCATGGGGCGCAATCAACAAAAGAAGTAGAAGTCAACAAAAAATGACTTAACACTACAGCTCAAAGCGCTAGAAAAAGAAGAGCAGACCAATACCAAAAGTAGTAGAAGACAGGAAATAGTTAAAATCAGAGCCAAAAACAACAAAATTGAAACAAAAGAAACAATTGGAAAAATTAACAAAATAAATAGTTGGTTTTTTGAAAAAATCAACAAAATTGATAAACCCTTAGCCACACTAACAAAGAGAAAGAGGGAGAAAACTCAAATTACTAAAATTCGGAAAGAACAAGGAAACATCACAGCAGACACGAGAGAAATACAAAAATAATAACAAGCTATTTTGAAAATCTATAATCCAACAAAACAGAAAACCAGGAAGACATCAACAAATTTCTAGAGTCATATGAACTACCTAAACTGAACAAGGAGGACATACACAACTTAAATAAACCAATTTCAAGCAATGAAATAGAAGAGGTCATCAAAAGCCTACCAACAAAGAAAAGTCCAGGACCAGATGGGTGCTCAGCCGACTTCTACAAAACCTTTAAAGAAGAGCTCATTCCAATGCTCCTCAAACTATTCCATGAAATAGAAGAGGAGGGAACCCTCCCAAACTCGTTCTATGAAGCCAATACCACCCTGATACCTAAACCAGACAGAGACACATCGAGCAAAGAAAATTTCAGACCAATATCCATAATGAACATCGATGCAAAAATTCTCAAGAAAATTTTAGCAAATCACATACAAATATATATTAAAAAGATACTGCACCACGATCAAGTGGGTTTTATCCCAGGGATGCAAGGTTGGTTCAACATTTGGAAATCAATAAATGTCATTCACCATATCAACAGACTTAAAGTTAAGAATCACTTGATTATGTCAATAGATGCAGAAAAAGAATTTGATAAAATACAGCATCCCTTCATGAACAAAACACTAGAAAAAATTGGGGTAGTGGGAACATTCCTAAACATTATAAAGGCAATGTACACTAAGGCCATGGCTGATATCATTCCAAATGATGAAAAACTGAAAGCGTTCCCCCTAAAAACTGGAACAAGGCAGGGATGCCCTCTTTGACCGCTTCTATTCAACATCATCCTTGAGACTCTAGCCAGAGCAATCAGACAAACCAAAGAAATTAAAGGGATACGAATAGGAAAAGAAGAACTCAAACTATCCCTGTTCACTGATGACATGATTAAATATTTAGAGGAACCTGGAAATTCCACCAGAAATCTTTTAGAACTCATAAGTGAATTCAGTAAAGTAGCAGGTTACAAGATCAATGCTCATAAATCCAATGCATTTTTATACATAACTGATGAATCTTCAGAAAGAGAAATTAGGAAAACTACCCCATTCACAATAGCATCGAAAAAAATAAAATACTTGGGAATCAATCTCACAAAAGAGATGAAAGACCTCTACAATGAGAACTGCAGAACACTAAAGAAAGAAATTAAAGAAAACCTTAGAAGATGGAAAGATCTCCCACGTTCCTGGAGAGGCAGAATTAATATCGTCAAAATGACTATACTAACTAAAGTGCTATACAGATTCAATGCAATTCCAATTAAAATCGCAATGATGTACCTTGCAGAAAAAGAGCAAGCAATTATGAAATTCATCTGGAAGAATAAAAAACCTAGAATAGCTAAAGCAATCCTCAGTAGCAAGAGCAAAGCAGGGGGTATTGCAATACCAGATCTTCAACTCTAGTACAAAGCAGTAGTAACAAAAATGGCATGGTATTGGTACCAAAATAGACAGGTAGATCAATGGTACAGAATAGAGGACACGGACACAAACCCAAATAAATACAATTTTCTCATACTAGACAAAGGTTCCAACAATATGTAATGGAGAAAATAAAGCCTCTTCAACAAATGGTGCTGGGAAAACTGGAAAACCATATGCAATAGAATGAAATTAAACCCCTATCTCTCACCCTACACAACACTCAACTCAAAATGGATCAAGGACCTCAGAATCAGACCAGAGACCCTGCATCTTATAGAAGAAAAAGAAGGTCCAAATCTTCAACTTGTTGGCTTAGGATCAGAATTCCTTAACAGGACTTCCATAGCACAAGAAATAAAAGCAAGAATCAACAACTGGGATAGATTCAAACTAAAAAGCTTTCTCTCAGCAAAGGAAACTATCAGAAATGTGAAGAGAGAGCCTACAGAGTGGGAGAATATTTTTGCCAACCATACCTCAGATAGAGCGCTAATTTCCAGAATCTATAAAGAACTCAAAAAACTCTACACGAAGAATACAAATAATCCAATCAACAAATGGGCTAAGGAAATGAACAGACACTTCACAGAAGAAGATGTATAAGTAATCAACAGATATATGAAAAAATGTTCAACATCCCTAGTAATAAGGGAAATGCAAATCAAAACTACCCTAAGATTTCATCTCACCCCAATTAGAATGGCGATTATCAAGAATACAAGCAACAATAGGTGTTGGTGAGGATGTGGTGAAAAAGGAACACTCATACATTGCTGGTGGGGTTGCAAATTAGTGCAGCCACTCTGGAAAGCAATGTGGAGATTCCTCAGAAAGCTTGGAATGGAAACACCATTTGACCCAGATATTCCACTCTTTGGCCTATACCCAAAGGACTTAAAATCAGCATACTAGAGAGATACAGCCACATCAATGTTCATTGCTGGTCAATTCACCATAGCCAGATTGTGGAACCAACCTAGATGCCCTTCAGTTGATGAATGGATAAAGAAACTGTGGCATATTTATACTATGGAATATACTTTGCAATGAACAATGATAAAATTATGGCATTTGTAGGCAAATGGTCGAAATTGGAGAATATCATGCTAAGTGAGATAAGCCAATCTCAAAAAACTAAAGGACGAATGATCTCACTGATAAGCGAATGAGGACATATAATGGGGGGTGGGAGGGGCTAGCATTAGGTTTAGGGTTAGGTTTAGAGTTAGGGTAAGGAGAGCGGTAAAAATGAAGGAAAGAAGGACTGTGTAGAGGGAAAAGAGGGGTGGGAGGAGTGGGAGTGTGGGGAAAAATAAAATAAACATCATTACCCTATGTAAACATACAAAAAATTTAAAAAAAAAAGAAGTAAATGAGAACAAAGACACATCATATCAAAATCTCTGGGACACTATGAAAGCAGGACTTAGAGGAAGATTTATTTCATGGGGCGCAATCAACAAAAGAAGTAGATTCAACAAAAATGACTTAACACTACAGCTCAAAGCGCTAGAAAAAGAAGAGCAGACCAATACCAAAAGTAGTGGAAGACAGGAAATAGTTAAAATCAGAGCCAAAAACAACAAAATTGAAACAAAAGAAACAATTGGAAAAATTAACAAAAGAAATGGTTGGTTCTTTGCAAAAATCAACAAAATTGATAAACCCTTAGCCACACTAATGAAGAGAAAGAGGGAGAAAACTCAAATTACTAAAATTCGGGATGAACAAGGAAACATCACAACAGACACGAGAGAAATACAAAACATAAATAGAAGCTATTTTGAAAATCGTTAATCCAACAAAACAGAAATCCTGGGAGACATCAACAAATTTCTAGAGACATAGGAATTTCCTAAACTGACCGAGGAGGACATACACAATTTAAATAAATGAAATTCAAGGAATGAAATAGAAGAGGTCATCAAAAGCCTACCAACAAAGAAAGGCTGGGACCAGATGGGTTCTCAGCCGACTTCTACAAAACCTTTAAAGAAGAGCTCATTCCAATGCTCCTCAAACTATTCCATGAAATAGAAGAGGAGGGAACCCTCCCAAACTCGTTCTATGAAGCCAATACCACCCTGATACCTAAACCAGACAGAGACACATCCAGCAAAGAAAATTTCAGACCAATATCCTTAATGAACATAAACGCAAAAATTCTCAAGAAAATTTTAGCAAATCACATACAAATATATATTAAAAAGATAGTGCACCACGATCAAGTGGGTTTTATCCCAGGGATGCAAGGTTGGTTCAACATTCGGAAATCAATAAATGTCATTCACCATATCAACAGACTTAAAGTTAAGAATCACATGATTATTTCAATGGATGCAGAGAAAGCATTCGATAAAATACACCATCCCTTCATGCTCAAAGCACTAGAAAAAATTGGCGTACTGGGAACATTTCTTAACATTATAAAGGCCATCTACGCTAAGCCCATGGCCAATATCATTCTAAATGGTGAAAAACTGAAAGCGTTCCCCCTAAAAACTGGAACAAGGCAGGGATACCCTCTTTCACCACTTCTATTCAACATTGTCCTTGAGACTCTAGCCAGAGCAATTAGACAAACCAAAGAAATTAAAGGGATATGAATAGGAAAAGAAGAACTCAAACTATCCCTGTTCACTAATGACATGATTATATATTTAGAGGAACCTGGAAATTCCACCAGAAAACTTTTAGAACTCATAAGTGAATTCAGTAAAGTAGCAGGTTACAAGATCAATGCTCATAAATCCAATGCATATTTATACATAAGTGATGATTCTTCAGAAAGAGAATTTAGGAAAACTACCCCATTCACAATAGCATTGAAAAAAATGAAATACTTGGGAATCAATCTCACAAAAGAGATGAAAGACCTCTACAATGAGAACTACAGAACACTAAAGAAAGAAATTAAAGAAAACCTTAAAAGATGGAAAGATCTCCCATGTTCCTGGATAGGCAGAATTATTATTGTCAAAATGGCTATAATACCTAAAGTGCTATACAGATTCAATGCAATTCCAATTAAAATCCCAATGATGTACCTTGCAGAAATAGAGCAAGCAATTATGAAATTCATCTGGAAGAATAAAAAACCTAGAATACCTAAAGCAATCCTCAGTAGCAAGAGCAAAGCAGGGGGTATTGCAATACCAGATCTTCAACTCTACTACAAAGCAATAATAACAAAAACGGCATGGTATTGGTACCAAAATAGACAGGTAGATCAATGGTACAGAATAGAAGACATGGACACAAACACAAATAAATACAATTTTCTCATACTAGACAAAGATTCCAAAAATAGGCAATGGATAAAGGATAGCCTCTTCAACAAATGGTGCTGGAAAAACTGGAAAACCATATGCAATAGAATGAAATTAAACCCCTATCCCTCACTCTACACAAAACTCAACTCAAAATGCATCAAGGACCTTGGAATCAGACCAGAGACCCTGCATCTTATCGAGGAAAAAGTGGGTCTAAATCTTCAACTTGTTGACTTAGGATCAGACTTCCTTAACAGGATTCCCATAGCAAAGAAATAAAAGCAAAAATCAACAACTGGGATAGATTCAAACTTAAAAGCTTTTTCTCAGCAAAGGAAACTATCAGCAATGTGAAGAGATAGCCTACAGAGTGTGAGAATATCTTTGCCAACCATACCTCAGTTAGAGCGGTAATTTCCAGAATCTATAAAGAACTCAAAAAACTCTACACGAAGAATGCAAATAATCCAATCAACAAATGGGCTAGGGAAATGAACAGACACTTCACAGAAGAAGATGTACAGGCAATCCACAGATATATGAAAAAATGTTCAACATCTCTAGTAATAAGGGAAATGCAAATCAAAACTACCCTAAGATTTCATCTCACCCCAATTAGAATGGCGATTATTAAGAACACAAGCATCAATAGGTGTTGGTGAGGATGTGGTGAAAAAGGAACACTCATACATTGCTGGTGGGGTTGCACATTAGTGCAGCCACTCTGGAAAGCCGTTTGGAGACTCCTTAGAAAGCTTGGAATGGAAACACCAATTGACGCAGCTATCCCACTCCTTGGCCTATATCCAAAGGACTTAAAATCAGCATACTACAGAGATACAGCCACATTAATTGCTGCTCAATTCACCATAGCCAGATTGTGGAACCAACCTAGATGCCCTTCAGTTGATGAATGGATAAAGAAACTGTGGCATATATATATACAATGGTATATTACTCCACATTGAAGAATGATAAAATTATGGCATTTGCAGGCAAATGGTCGAAATTGGAGAATATCATGCTAAGTGAGATAAGCCAATCTCAAAAAACTAAAGGACGAATGATCTCACTGATAAGCGGATGAGGACATATAATGGGGGGTGTGAGGGGTTAGCATTACGTTTAGGGTTAGGGATAAGGAGTGTGGTAAGAATGAAGGAAAGAAGGACTCTATAGAGGGAAAAGAGGGTTGGGAGGGATGGGGGGAAGGGAAAAAATAATCAAACATCATTGCCCTATGTAAGCATATGATTACACAAATGGTATGCCTTGACTCTATGTACAAATAGAGAAACAACATGTATCCCATTTGTATACAATAAAAAAAAAAAAGAATGATGTTGACCATGGGCTTAGCATAAATGGTCTTTACAATATTCAGGTATTTTCCTTCTCTCCCTATTTTTGTAGTGTTTTGAGCATGAAGGGTTGTTGTGTTTTGTTGAATGCTTTTTCTGCATCAATTGAAATAACCATAAGATTATTATCCTTAATACTATTGCCATAATTGATTATGTTTATTGATTTACAGATGTTAAACCTTCCTTGTATTCCAGGGATGAACCCAACTTGATCATGGTGCACCATTTTCTTAATATGATTTTGGATATGGTTTGCCAATATTTTGTTAAGGATCTTTGCATCTGTATTCATCAAGGATATTGGTCTAAAATTTTCTTTTCTTAATGTGTCTTTTCCTGGTTTAGGTATGAGGGTGATATTAGCTTCATGGAATGAGTTTGGTAGCGTACCCTCCTTTTCTATTTCCTGGAATATTTTGAGAAGTATTGGAATGAGTTCTGCTTTAAAGGTCTTGTAGAACTTGGCTGAGAATCCATCTGATCCCGGGTTTTTTTGGATGGTAGGTTTTTAATGGCTTCTTCTATTTCATTGCTTGATATTGATCTGTTTAAATTGTGTATGTCCTCGTTCAGTTTGGGAGGAGCATATGTCTCTAGAAATTTGTCAATGTCTTTGGTATTTTCTATTTTGTTGGAATACAGATTTTCAAAGTAACTTCTCATTATGTTCTGTATCTCAGTGGTGTCATGATATTTCCTTCTTCATCACAAATTTTAGTAATTTGAGATTTATCTCTCCTTCTCTTTGTTAGTGTGGCTAAGGGTTGGTCAATTTTGTTTACTTTTTCAAAGAACCAACTTTTTATTTTATCAATTTTTTGAATTGTTTCTTTTGTTTCAATTTCATTGATTTCAGTTCTGATTTTAATTATTTCCTGTCTTCTATTACTTTTGCTGTTATTCTGTTCTTCTTTTTCTAGGGCTTTGAGCTGTAATGTTAGGTCATTTAGTTGTTAACTTTTCATTATTTTCTGGAATGTGCTCCGTGCAATGAATTTTCCTCTTAAAACTTCTTTCATAGTGTCCCAGAGATTTTGAAACATTGTATCATCATTCTCATTGACCTCTAAGAATTTTTTATCTCCTCCCTAATGTTTTCTGTTATATGTTTCATTCAATAGCATATTATTTATTCTCCAGATGTTGGAGTAATTTCTTTTTTTTATTTTGTCATTGATCTACCCTCCATCCATTATTATCTGATAGAACACAAGGCAGTATCTCTATTTTATTGCATTTCCTAAGGGCTGCTTAGTGCCATAACATATGGTCTATATTGGAGAAGAAAGTGAATCCACTCATTGATTGATGGAATATTCTACATATGTCTAGTAAGTCCAGGTTATTGATTGTGTTATTGAGATCTATGTTTGTTTTTTTTTTGTTTGTTTGGTTTTTGTTTGAACGATCTATCTAGTAGTGACAGTAGTGCATTAAAGTCACCCAGAATTATTGTGTGTGGTCTATTTGATTCCTGAAATTGAGAAGGATATGTTTGATGTACAGGGATGCACCATTGTTTGGAGCATAAATACTTACTATCATTATGTCTTCCTAATTTATGGTTCTCTTAAGCAGTATGAAAAGTTCTTCTTTATCCCTTCTGACTAACTTTGGCTGGAAGTCCACTTTATCTGATATAAGGATGGAAACCCCTGCTTTTTTTCTGAGTCCATGTACATGGTAGTTTTTTTCCCTTACTTTCACCCTTAATCTGTGAGAATCTCTTTCTATGAGATGAGTTTCTTGCACGCAGCATATTGTTGGGTCTTTCTTTTCAATCCATTCTGCCAGTCTATGTCTTTTGATTGATGATTTTAGGCCATTAAAATTCAGGGTTATTATTGAGATATGATTTGTCTTCCCACTCACTTGGGCTCATTTTTGTTTTTTAACTTGGCTTGGTTTCTCCTTTGAGTGGTTTTTGTCTCAGGTAGTTTCTCCCTTTGCTGACCTACATTGTTGTTTTTCATTTCCTCCACGTGTAATATTTTGTTGAGAACATTATATAACACAGGCTTTCTATTTATAAATTCTTTTAACTTTTGTTTATCATGGAAGGTTTTCATTTCATCTTCAAATCTGAAGTTTAGTTTTGCTGGGTATAGGATTCTTGTTTGGCAACCATGTTCTTTCAGAGCTTGACATATGTTGTTCCAGGCCCTTCTAGCTTTTGGAGTCTGGGTTAAGAACTCTAATGCTATCCATATCAGTTTCCCCCTATATTTAATCTGATGCTTTCCTCTTGTGGCCTTCAAAATCCTATCTTTATTTTGAATGTTAGGTATTTTCATTATAATGTGCCTTGATGTGGATCTGTTGTGATTTTGTGCATTTGGTGTTCTGTAAGCCTCTTGTATTTGATTTTCCAATTCATTCTTCAGGTTTGGGACATTTTCTGATATTATTTTATTGAATAGGTTGTTCATTCCTCTTGTTTGTATCTCTGTGCCTTACTCAATTCCAACAATTCTTAAATTTGGTCTTTTCATGATGTCCCATAGTTCTTAAAGATTCTGTTTATGATTTCTTACCATCCTCTCTGTTTGGGAAATTTAATTTTCAAGATTAAATATTTTGTCTTAATTGTCTGAGGTTCTGTCTTCCAAGTGTTCTAGTCTTTTGGTGATGTTTTCCATTGAGTTTTTTTTTTTTTTTTGGTTTATTGTTTCCCTCATTTCAAGGATTTTTTTTTTTTTTTTTTTTTTTTTGAGAATCTCTATCTCTTTGTTGAAATAATCTTTTGCTTCCTGCAGTTGCTCTTTCAGCTTACTGGCATTATCATTCATTACCTGCATTTGCTTTCTTATCTCATTCTTTGCTCACGAACCATCTTAATCATGTATAATCTGAAGTCCTCTCAGACATTTCTTTTAACATACTCTTATTCGATTCTATTAACATAGAATTTAGATTTGTTTGGATCATTTTCTTCCCTTGTTTTTTTTTTTTTATGTTGTTCATGTAGCTTTCCCTCTAGCATTGCAGATCTGGGGTAATGCAGATTTCCCCCTATAGGCTTATAGTGGCCCTATAGGTTTCCAAAATCTTTTCTTTAAGGGGAGATCAATATTAACAGTGCCCAATTTATTCACTATGCAATTGTAGACCAAATAGCCCCTATGAGGACAATAACAAAATTGTCATAATAAACACAATGAGTTCAAATATTATCTTCATTAAAACAAACACATGTGCAATAAGGTCTGCAGTTTTTAATGGAGGTCAAAGAGGATGCAGAGGGATGTAGAATGTAGCTGTTAATGGGAGAAGAAAAAGAATATAAAAACTTCTAGATAATAGAAACAGTAAGAGTTTAATCAAAAGAAATTGAGTGTTAGCATGCAAAAAAGGGAGAAAGAAACTCTGAGGGAAGAGGTAAACAAAAGGAAAAGAGAGCAAGAAAAGTAAAGAAATAAAAACTTAAAATTTTTCAATAAGGAAAAAAAATTCTACAGTATAACAGTAATATAGTAATGAAATCTCCCAGTCTTCAGTAACCTGATGCATGAGAGGTACCTGACAATGAGCTTCAAGTCTCCAACAGGTGTCTCAGGATAGGATTTGTTCCACCTAAAGATCAGAACTTTGGCTTTCAGGATTATCCAAGATGGCTGCTCTGACTTCCAAGTGTGTTGGTAAATAGGGAGCTGCAGCTCAGGGTGTGGATGTGGTCAGATGGAGGTCCTGGAAGTGGGGTGTGTTTGGTCAGACAGAGGTCCTGGAAGTCAGGTGTGTTTGGTGCGGTTGCAGAATTCTGAAGGCTGGGTGTAATCAGTCAGTCTGGGTTACCGGTGATAGGGTACAGTCAGTTGGTCTTGGGGTCCTGGCAGCAGGGAGCACTCAGTCAATGTGAGAGCCCCAGAGGCAGGGAGTGATCTGTTGGGCTGAGGAATCCTGGAGATTGGACTCATTCTTCTGGTCAGGGGTCCTATTGGGCCTGGCTTTTGTCTTAAAATGGCAGCAGCTACGTGTAATCAAACCTACAGGTACTGTAACAGTAAACTTCCAGGCAACAGCAGACAGCTGGTGCTCCACTGGTGGTCGGCAATCAGTTTGCTGACACTTTTCCTGATTAGGAGGTGAACCTCATGTGTTAGGTGATGGATAGGTGTAAGGCAGGTGATGGACAGGTGAGAGGCAGGCAAATGGCAGATGATAGGCACCTGACTTGAGAAATCTGCACTCAAAAAAGGCATTGATATGCTGGCAGACTGCAGGTGATCACAGCAGACAAATGGGGTAAACAGCAGGGAATTAATAAGCAGCAAAAACTGTCTCACCAAGAAACAAATATCCCCTGCTTGAAACCAGAGTTATGGAGTGACTAGGAAAGCAGCCTACCTCTAGTCTGCCATCCCAATCTGCCAATCTTATCACATGGGATAAAGAATCACCCTTGGCAGAAAAACTGGAGATGCTTGCTATTTGATATACTGGCTACAGTGTCGTGACCCTTAGAAACCACACTGTAACAGGAATACTGATGACAATGAAATAAATGAATATATAAAGTTCTTTCCATATCTCCAACCTTATCTTAGATTTTCCATGAAGCAGTAAAAAATGCATTAGTTCACTGTCATGGCTGGAGTCTTCTTCAAGGGAACTGATATCTGTAGAAAGAATTAGGAAAGTGAAGCTTGACTTGTTATCATTTATACAAGAATTGCTCCATTTGTAGTGGTGTTAACATGACCTGTTGAAAAGTAATTGGCTAGAAAGCAAAACAAACCCTTGGAGAAATGAAGAAATAAAACTTTTGAAAGCACATTTTTCTCAAAAACAAACATTCAATGTAAAAATTACTTGGGCCAGTTTTAGCTTTACCATAAAACTTTGATATTTTAGAATTTTTTTATACCAGAAATCTCAAGAATTTTTCACAAGTTATAAAATGTGTCCAATGACAAAGATCAAGTAATTATTTTGTCAGAATGGGCTTTTTAAATTATGCCTGTGCATCTGCAAAATCTCACCATTATTATTTAAAGGACACTAGTTATAAAGAGATCTTGGTGCCATAAAATAGACACCTGGAGGAGCATCCTTTAGTTATTTGTGATGTTGTGAGAATGGGACAGTGTGTGTGGGTGGGGGCAGAATTCTACAGAGAAACCCCAGCTGGGAGGTTGTCTAAAATATTCATCCTGTGGTCTCTTTTTCCAGATTTATCTGTGTATGGTTATGTAGAACAAATTAACCTGCTGTAAGACTCACACTCAGTCCTCTTACTTGGGAACAGGAAGATCAAATTTCATTCTTTGTCTTCCACTGTGGCCACCTGCCACATTGATGGAGTCAGTTATTTCCTGGGCTCAGAAGTACGGTTCAGAAAATGAGAGATAATAATGCAAAAAGTTGTCCCATAGTACTCTGTTGATTGATGGACAGTTAAAACTGAAAAGAGCTCTGCAGAGAAAGAAGTTACTTCTCTTTTTATACAATTATTCAATTATTATGACCAAAATCTAGTAAGTATACTGCACACTCTCTTCCAGTTATCATTATATATTTTATCTCTGCTAGCAAAGATATCATTTCTACTCAATGCTTTCACTAAAAATATCACTCCTCTATCATTGTAGTTCATAACTGCCTCTATCATTGTAGTTCATACCTGGAGTTCTGTTTGTTTGGTTTTTGCAAAAATGATTCAATTGATTAGTGTACAACACATATTTATTGAGGTTTATTTTTGCCATTCCCTGAATAAGTATAGGAGATACAATGAAGAATTGATGATCTCCTCCCTGTTCTTTTGGATGTTATATTTTCATGTAATTTTTATATTTTATATGAATGTGGGGAAATTACAGATGTTTAATTAGTACTCTGAAAAAATAGGGTACCATGTAAAATAAAAGATGGAAGGTATTTGATTAGCACTGTGTAGAAAATAGGGTAGGATGTAAAATAAAAGACAGAGGGTATTTAGGGAGAACCAGGGGGAAAATTACTCTAGGTTGCAAGCAGCTTACCACTAAAGAAGTGGGAGGAAAAACTGTATATCAAATTGTCCCTCAACATAATATTTTAAAACTAACCATCTCCTGTAGTTTTTCTGAATCAGGAATTGGGAGTGTCTAGGGGGTGTTTCTGTATAAAGAGGCAACCTGAGGTTGTAGTCAATTCGAGGATCAACTCATGGATGTACATCAAACTCATGGATAAATGTGCTGTAGACCTCATATCTTCCTTGACTGCTCATCAGGCATTTTAATTACTTTCATGTGAACCTCTGCACAGTTCTTGTATCATGGTAGGTCCCTTTATTTATGAAACATCTTTCTGAAACAATGTACCACCATCTCTGATGTGTGTTCTTGGTTAGAAAAACAAACTGTGGTATGGCATGGAAGGATACACAGAAGGATGGAATTATCAGGAAGCAAGTGTTGTTTAGGGCCATCTTTGAAGCTTGAAACCACAATGACTATCATAAGAAACTTGGACGTTTTTTTTTGCAGAGTTGTCATTGGAAAGTGATATAACATAATTCATACTTTAAAACATTTACCCAAGTTAGAAAATAATATCTACTCAAGATATTCAAATTTATTCAATTTGGAAGGTGTTCAAAAAGTAAGCAGACAGACACAAGATTATTGCCATTGTTCCAGTAAGAGAAAAAGATCTATAGCTGTGTACATAATATTTACAGAAATTTGTATAAAGATATATTTAGAATATATTTTAGGTATTCCTAAGAGCATTCACTTGTTTTCCGCACTAAATGCCAATGCAGATAACACCAAGCCTTGTTATTTATCAAAATCAAATAAGAGTATTTTATAATTTATTCTGCACAATTAGAAAGTAATCACTAGAATATAGTAAATGCTTTAATTTTATTATCTATACCCTCACACTAAGATTGAGCCATGGTATAAATAAGTTACACGTAGGGATAAGTTCAAATTTGGCAAAATGTTATCATTAATATGAATGGTGTAAAGGTATTTTTTATTATTATTGTATACAAATGGGATACATGTTGTTTCTCTATTTGTACATGGAGTCAAGTCATTCCATTTGTGTAATCATACATTTACATAGGGCAAAGATGTTTGATTCATTATTTTTTATCCCTTCCCCCAACCCTTCCCACCTCTCTTTTACCTCTATACAGTCGTTCTTTCCTTCATTCTTACCACACTCCTTATCCCTAACCCTAAACCTAACCCTAACCCTAATGCTAACCCCTAACACCTCCCATTATATGTCCTCATCCGCTTATCAGCGAGATCATTCGTCCTTTAGTTTTTTGAGATTGGCTTATCTCACTTAGCATGATATTCTCCAATTTCATCCATTTGCCTGCAACTGCCATAATTTTATCATTCTTCATTGCGGAGTAATATTCCATTGTATATATATGCCACAGTTTCTTTATCCATTCATCAACTGAAGAGCATCTAGGTTGGTTCCACAATCTGGCTATGGTGAATTGAGCAGCAATGAACATTGATGTGGCTGTATCTCAGTAGTATGCTGATTTTAAGTCCTTTGGGTATAGGCCAAGGAGTGGGATAGCTGGGTCAAATGGTGTTTCCATTCCAAGCTTTCTGAGGAATCTCCATACTGCTTTCAGAGTGGCTGCACTAATTTGCAACCCCACCAGCAATGTATGAGTGTTCCTTTTTCACCACATCCTCGCCAACACCTATTGTTGCTTGTGTTCTTGATAATCGCCATTCTAATTGGGGTGAGATGAAATCTTAGGGTAGTTTTGATTTGCATTTCCCTTATTACTAGGGATGTTGAACATTTTTCATATATCTGTTGATTACTTCTACATCTTCTTCTGTGAAGTGTCTGTTCATTTTCTTAGCCCATTTGTTGATTGGGTTATTTGTATTCTTCGTGTAGCGTTTTTTGAGTTCTTTATAGATTCTGGAAATTAGTGCTCTATCTGAAGTATGGTTGGCAAAGATATTCTCCCACTCTGTAGGCTCTCTCTTCACATTGCTGATAGTTTCCTTTGCTGAGAGAAAGCTTTTTAGTTTGAATGTATCCCAGTTGTTGATTCTTGCTTTTATTTCTTGTGCTATGGGAGTCCTGTTAAGGAAGTCTGATCCTAAGCCAACAAGTTGAACATTTGGACCTACTTTTTCTTCTATAAGATGCAGGGTCTCTGGTCTGATTCCGAGGTCCTTGATCCATTTTGAGTTGAGTTTTGTGTAGGGTGAGAGATAGGGGTTTAATTTCATTCCATTGCATATGGTTTTCCAGTTTTCCCAGCACCATTTGTTGAAGAGGCTATCTTTTCTCCATTGCATATTTTTGGCCCATTTGTCTAGTATGAGAAAATTGTATTTATTTGGGTTTGTGTCCATGTCCTCTATTCTGTACCATTGATCTACCTGTCTATTTGGTACCAATACCATGCCGTTTTTGTTACTATTGCTTTGTAGTAGAGTTGAAGATCTGGTATTGCGATACCCCCTGCTTCACTCTTTCTGCCAAGGATTGCTTTAGCTATTCTGGGTTTTTTATTCTTCCAGATGAATTTCATAATTGCTTGCTCTATTTCTGAAAGATACATCATTGGGATTTTCATTGGAATTGCATTGAATCTGTATAGCACTTTTGGTAGTATGGCCATTTTGACAATATTAATTCTTCCTATCCAAGAACATGGGAGATCTTTCCAACTTCTAAGGTTTTCTTTAATTTCTTTCTTTAGTGTTCTGTAGTTCTCATTGTAGAGGTCTTTCACCTCTTTTGTGAGATTGATTCCCAATATTTTATTTTTTTCGATGCTATTGTGAATGGGGTAGTTTTCCTAATTTCTCTTTCTGAAGATTCATCACTTATGTATAAAAATGCATTGTATTTATGAGCATTGATCTTGTAACCTGCTACTTTACTGAATTCACTTATGAGTTCTAAAAGTTTTCTGGTGGAATTTCCAGGTTCCTCTAAATATATAATCATGTCATCAGTGAACAGGGATAGTTTGAGTTCTTCTTTTCCAATTCATATCCCTTTAATTTCTTTGGTTTGTCTAATTGCTCTGGCTAGAGTCTCAAGGATGATGTTGAATAGAAGCGGTGAAAGTGGGCATCCCTGCCTTGTTCCAGTTTTTAGGGGGAACACTTTCAGTTTTTCACCATTTAGAATGATATTGGCCATGGGCTTAGTGCAGATGGCCTTTATAATATTAAAGAATGTTCCCACTACCCCAATTTTTTCCAGTGCTTTGAGCATGAAGGGATGGTGTATTTTATCGAATGCTTTTTCTGCATCTATTGAAATAATCATGTGATTCTTAACTTTAAGTCTTTTGATATGGTGAATGGCACCTATTGATTTCTGAATGTTGATCCAACCCTGCATCCCTGGGATAAAACCCACTTGATCGTGGTGCACTATCTTTTTAATATATATTTGTATGTGATTTGCTAAAATTGTGTTGAGAATTTTTGCGTCGATGTTCATTAAGGATATTGGGCAGAAATTTTCTTTGCTTGATGTGTCTCTGTCTGGTTTAGGCATCAGGGTGATATTGGCTTCATAGAACGAGTTTGGTAGGGTTCCCTCCTCTTCTATTTCATGGAATAGTTTGAGGAGTATTGGAATGAGCTCTTCTTTAAAGGTTTTGTAGAACTCAGCTGAGAACCCATCTGGTCACGGACTTTTCTTTGTTGGTAGGCTTTTGATGACCTCTTCTATTTCATTGCTTGAAATTGATTTATTTAAGTTGTGTATGTCCTCCTTGTTCAGTTTAGGTAATTCCTATGTCTCTAGAAATTTGTTGATGTCTTCCAGGTTTTCTGTTTTGTTGGAGTATAGATTTTCAAAATAGCTTCTAATTATGTTTTGTATTTCACTCATCTGTTGTGATGTTTTCTTATTCATTCCGAATTTTATTAATTTGAGGTTTCTCCCTCTTTCTCTTTGTTAGTGTGGCTAAGGGTTTATCAATTTTGTTTGTTTTTTCAAAGAACCAACTATTTATTTTGTTAATTTTTCCAATTGTTTCTTTTGTGTCACCACCCATGGCAATTTGTCACTGCCTGCAGCCACTTTTTGTGCCGGTATAGAGGATAGAAGAACTGAGATTTGATTGCTTTGAGCGGAGAGAGAGAGAGAGAGGCTTTGCATAAGAGAGAAAGACTTTGCTTAAGAGAGAGAGAGTACACTTTCCAAAATCCATGTATTCTCAGTTTTGCTGCTATTTCTTAACGGTGCATCCTGCATCCTGTGAACTAAGGTTCTGTCTACCTAAGGTGCTTTAGCGATGTGTCTCACATACTGCAATCTGTGATCTGCAACCTAAAGATGTGTTCTCAGTTTTTCTCTCTGTGATCTATCTTCCACCTCTGCCCCTACTCGCTGTTTCTATCTGTTTGCCGCTTCTTCTTCCTTTCTGCTAATGGCTTCTCTGTTTCTTTCTGCTAGCTGCTCCTCTTACTATCTCTCCTTACTCCTTATCACTTTTCTCTGCCTGCTGCTGCTCTTTGTCACTTTTCTCTGCCTGCTGCTGCTATTCATCATTTTTCTCTGCATGCTGCTGCTCCTTGTCACTTTTCTCTGCATGCTGCTGCTCTTTCTCTACTACCTACTGTCCACTTATATTCCCTCCAAGAGGCGGAGGGTGGAGCCATGCCAGTTGAGATCAGGTGAGGAGCCAGCTGCCCAATCATGAGAAGGCACAAGCAGGAGCACTTGAGAACACCTGTGCATGTGTACCTTCAATGTGATCAAAACAGCTTCTGGCTAGCTGCCAGGCACCATCTTTTACGAATTCGCATGGCATAGCCCCCAACAATTCCCCCTTCTTTATATAAAATGAAAAGAAAGCTGGCAGGGATCATGTCTGTCTTAGGTTGTCCAAGGCAGAGCAACATCCTTACCCGTCAATGGATAATGAGGCTCTAGCCCTCATTTCCTGTCTTAGGTTGGTATGAGCTCCCCATGAATCTTACCCATCTTTGACTACCAATCCAACACACCAAGTCATATACTCGGAGATTGTTCTATTTCAAGGGTGGCCATGGCCTGTTTTATGATCACATTATGAGCCTGCTGACTGGCTTTGAGGTGTCTGTAGATGTAGAATAGAATTAACAGAAGCACACCAAAGCCTATTATTATATAACCTAAAAAATACCAAAATTTGGTGCCAAACTGTGCTGAAAAAACAATAACTCCATTAACCTTTTGATAGCTTCCCTTTACTTATAAACTCTCCTTAAAGGTGAGGTACCAACATAAAGAATTAAAAAGTTACACAGGATGAAAATAAGCAGCTTGGTTTTCTGAGAAAAATATGAAAATCATCTATGTGGCTAAATCAGCTTATGAGGGGCTATGGGTCCAACCAGTTCCAATTTGGGTATTGCCCAAGTGATGCAATACTATCAGCAAAAAGATCTGTTAGTCCTTAAACTGTACAAGGGCTATGACAGCTGCTTCCATTTTGTGAGCCTTGAGTTGAAGAGTTCTGTGCCCTGTTTCTTAAATGATTTGGTAACATCTTTCCCTCAACAACAGTAAACAATTTCGTTAGCCCAATGTGTTTCCCTTCTGCATCTTGGGCAAAGACCTGGGGCATGAAGTGCAACAGATTTAACTATAGTCATCTCTTATCTTTTGTTAGGGTGTTGTCTCTTTTCTGCTGTATATCTGTGCATACACTCCAGGATCATATTGATTTTGAGTATCATATTAGCCTTCTATTAGCAATATCAACATTTCTACCAGGAAACCTTGTTACCACATTTCTGCAAGCAGTTTCAACAGCTATTTCTTGCCACTGAACTCTCCAATTAGACATTGTCCTCCAGATAACACTGCTCTGCATACCTGTTTCCAATCAGTCTTAACTGCCTCTTTAAAGTTTTTCTAATGGTTGATGGGATCTCTATTTTTGATCCTCAAATACGGGTAGGTTCTACAAATTTTGAAGCTCTTTGTATTAGGTTTAGCTTTCTCCTACCTTTTCCCCTTATTCTTAAGTTTTCATTACCACTTGGTTATTCCTTTTGGGGGTTCTTTGTATTAGATTTAACTCTCTCCTTTTTCCCTTGTTCTTTAATTTTCTGAGTAATTGTTTTCTAAGTTACGACCACACACTTTTGTTTCAATATCGTTGACTTCGGCTCTGATTTTAACTATTTCCTGTCTTCTACTACTTTTGGTGTTGGTCTGCTCTTCTTTTTCTAGGGCTTTGAGCTGTAGTGTTAAGTCGTTTATTTGTTGATTTC
>JAHUXG010008057.1:0-24882 GCA_020740815.1 Sciurus niger
ATTAATTACTTTAGTAAGGCACCATAAAATTTACTTTTGCTGGAGTTTAGGTAAGGCTCTTTTTTACCTTTTTTTCCTTGGGTTTGAGACAGGTCTCCTACTGATCCTTTAGGCTTCCTTTATTTACATTTCAATGTAAGTCTTGACTGAGATCTGGAAGGATCTAACAGGTTTTAACAGAAACCTTGTGCCTAGGGCATTTTAGCCATCTCATCAGGACAGGTTGGATGTCAAAGAAAATTATGAGACCTTATTTTCCATTACTTTTGAGAATGAAGCTACTTTGCTAAGTTCCTCACTGAGATATGTCATTGGTTATTGAGCTGCCTATGGCTGCTTATCCAGGATTTATTTTCCCCTTTGTGACAAACAGGTTAAATCTTGCTTCATAGGTAAGATGAGGACAGGAGCTTGAAGTAAGGCCCCTTCTTGATATTCCTGGGGCAGAATATTGTACTATGGTGGCTATTTCCTGTAGTATTGAACCTGTTGGTGACATAATTAAGCTTTACTTTTTGAGATCTTTTAATTCCTATTAGCTAAGAAGTTTAGGAGTTTTGCAATGGCCTTTTGACATTCCTCCTGGGTGGAGGCACATGAAGGATGTCATTTACTTATTGGAAACAATCACAGATGTTTTATCTCTGAATTTTGTTAAGTCCTTAGCTAAGGTTTGTCTGGAACAGGTGAGGGCCATCTAAATCCTGAGGCAACACTGTCTAGGTTAGTTGAGATACAGTATCTGGTTCCTCAAAGGCAAACAGAAATTGCCATTCAGAGTCTAGCATAGATAGGAAAAGTCATCTTTTAAATCTAACTTAGTAAACCAAACAGCAGTTGGAATCCAAGATAAAATTATATGGATTAAGAACTACAGGGTGGGGGAAATTACTGCTTCATTATTCTAAGGTTTTGGACTATGCAGTTTGCTTTTTAACTCCTAAAATGGGCAAATTGCATGGACTATTGCAAGTCATTAAAAGTTTCTATCAGTTCAAATGATCTTTAATAAGTCCTTTTTCTTGCCTATATGTTCCCTTTTCTTTCTTTTTGATGTCTATTAAAAAATGGAAGATGCAAACTGGAGAAGATCATCTGAGGATTGATCAGGGCCATGTGCCAATTTTTGTAATTCCCTCTAAATGTTTGGGGCTGACTGAATAATGAATTTATACCTTAAAAGTAGGTGGCCATTTATGGATTCAGGATTCAGAGTGGTGTGCTTTCTTATTGCTTTCCTAAGTCTCTCCATGAAAATAGCAGGACTTTCCTGAAGGCTGCAAAATAGTTTTTTAGGCATCCTACTCATTATTTGAATCCCAGTTAGGATGGCTTCTGGGAACTGCCTGTGCTCTAGATGGTTAATAGTATAAATTTCCAGGTGAACTCATACCTGGCATAAGTTTTGAAACATCTCAATATTTATTAGGATCCTCCAAAAGCATCCTTAGATTTATTTTTGTCTGTCTTAAGTTGGGAAGGTCCCCTCGATTTTCCTCCCTTAGTGGGCAATTCCTCAAGGCTATCTCCTCTCATGGTAGAAATTATTGATGTCAAGCATGGTAACATATGAAAGGCACTTTTCTTGATCATTTGCAATTTAGCAGTATGCAGGCTAGGGGTGAACCTGGCAATACTGTTGAGAGAGAAGCTCCCTTCTGAGTTAGAAGTATTAGGGATGTCTCCCTAACTTTGAGCTTCCTTATGGCCTAGAAAAACCCATCTCACTACCTGGCTTTGCCAAAGTTATTTCTGGCCTTCTTCAGCAAAGTGCTAGTGTCCTAGTTTGCCCTGTGCTATAGACCCTGTGAGGATTCAGACTTAAGGGCATTACTGCTTTCCTCCTGCCACTATAAACTCCTAATTATGAAAAGCGATGACAAAAGTAAAAAGTGTGACTTTTGCCTATCTTCTTGCCCTGTAGAATAAAGGAATCTCCGGAGGGTGAGGGGACATCTGTTGGTTGTCAGGCATATAACACCCTTTGCTTGGAGGGTCACACAGGAGCAGTTTATAAATGCATCCCTCTTGCAGCTTAAAGAGAACACCATGAGCACATTAAGCACAGGAACAGCAATGGGGAGATGCTAGTGTCTAGACTAGTGAAGGCTAACTATGTGAACAAAGGGAACCTGGGCATTTCTATACTAATCATCCCAGGCTTTAATCCTACAGCTTGAATTCCTAATGTCTGACTGGAAAGGGAAGGGGAGCATCCAGGAGGGAGTGGATGTGCAGGAGTGTTGTGGACTTTGCGGCCCATACAGAGGCAAAGGTAATTGGTGCTTTCCCTGAGTGCCACTTGTCTACCAATCACTCTGGATACCCCTCAGGGTTGTCAGGAGCGTGAGTCTGGAGAACAAACCTTTGGGGTCCAACTGAGAGTAGCCCGGGCCAAGAACCCCGCAGTTGTTCCAACCCTTCCTACACCTCCATGCATCCTGGACAGATCAGGACTAGGGACACTGTGTACTCGCAGCAATTGCGCTCCGGGCCTGGACAGAAAAGTAGGAAACAGCTTCAGCAGAGTCCAACATGCCTACAGAGCAGGTGATTGGAAACTTGCCTGGGTCGGGAAACCTCTCACCCGAGTCTTAAGAATGGCAGCTGCACTAACTGCATTTTAGTAGCTGACGGGTGCCCATTTTGCCATCCAAAAATAAAGAGACAGAAAGATGCACCTAAAACAGATATGGGGTGCATGGAGAGAGAAGCTTACTTACCTTGGTGTAAATATTGGTGGGACCTCCAAATCTGATGCCGTTTTTTACCGGTGATGAGTTCTGCTCCTTCTAATGTTGAAGATTGAACACTAGAGAAGCATGCCAAGGCAAGCATATTAAGCAGGTGTTATTTAAAGGTAATAATACAGACTTCTCCCGGCAGGAAGAAGGAGGCCATGGCTGATGTTCTAAAAGTCCCAAGAAGTGAGCACACCCTACATCTTTTATAGATTAAAGTCTCTTTTGTTCTCCAGTTCTCCCCCCACTTATCTCTCCTTTCTGCCTATGTGACTAGGCCTGGTTTTGCATTAACTGAGAAATCATGGGCAGGGGTAGGGCCAGGGTGATTCAGGCAGATAAGGGCCCAGGGGGTATTAATTAGCAGCTCCTTGCTTGCAGTCCTTGATAAAGGCAGGTAAATTTGGTAATCAATGGGCTCAGGAGATTCTTGACATTCCATTCTTCCAGAGACAGTCTCTAACTTCCAGAGGCATGGCTTCATTTCCTCAAATTGACCTGACTCCCTATTTCTACACTAACTACCTGTCCTTAATTCTGGCTTCAATGGTATATAAGGCTTTGGGAAGAGGCAACTTGCCACAGTGAGGCAGAAGATGGCAAGAAGTATACAGGTGTGAGGGAAGTCTGTATCCTAAAGAAAGGTGCACCCAGAAGACGGGGATTATGCTGAATTATTTCACTAAATTTTGAGTTTTTGAAATTCATCCATACTTTTGCATCAATCAATAATTTACTCCTTTATATTGCTGAAAAATTGTCTACCATATGAACATACTATGACTTCTTACTCAAGCTCCAATTAATAGACGTTTGTATTTATTTTGAGTGTTTGACTGTGGTGCACATTTACAGTCTTGTCAAGTATTTTCTCTTTTGGTATATTTTAATTTTTTTTCATGCTCTATATTTAGGACTAAAACTGCTTTTTTACAGAGTCAGTTAAATTTTTTTCTTACCATGAATTAAAATTAGTGGTGCTTAACCAATGTCTTCTTTTTTTTAATTTTGAAACAGGATCTCACTAAATTGCTTAGGGCCATGCTAAGTTATTGAGGCTGGCCTTGAATTTTGGATTCTGCCTCTGCTTCCAAACAGTTAATTTTTATAAGAAAGTTAATAATAGTTTTCTACCTATGTTGTTGCAAATTATTTTTATTGGACAAATATTATTTCATGTGTACATATGATACCGCTCTTTACCAGTGACAAGTTCTGCTTCCTCAGGTGTTGAAGTATAATGCTGGAGAAGCATGCCAACACAAATGTAGAGTGGAAATTAAGCTTTATTAAAGAAAAGTAAAAGCAGACTTCTCACGGGTGGAAGAAGGGGATCCAAAGGCAGAATCCATGGGATGAGCAAATCTTGTCCCTTTTTTTTTTCTTTCTTTTTTTGGCGGTACTGGGGATCAAACTCAGGGCCTTGTGCTTTCCAGGCAAGCACTCTACCAGCTGAGTTACCTCCCCAGCCCAAATTTTGTCCTTTTTATGGGTTTTAGTCTCCCATCCTCTACCCCTTATCTCTTTCCTTCCTGCCTATGGGATTAGGCCTGGTCTTGCAGGTGAGATGTAAAAAGTGAAAAGCGGATGGGGCAGGGGGAGGGCCAAAGTGATTCAGACAGATAAGGGCCCAGGGGGCATTAATCAGCATCTTCCTGCCTGTAGTCTCTGACAAGGACAGGTAAATTTGGTTGTCAAAGAGCTCTGCAGATCTTTGACATTCCATTCTCCCAGGGCAGTTTCCAACTTCCAGAGGCAGATGGCTTCATGGCTTCCATTTCCTAGATCTGACCCAATCCCCTATTTCTACACTAACTGCCTGTCCCCAATTCTGGCTTCACATATACAACAAAACTTCAAGCTTTAAATAATCAGTGGGATATGGTGTGCACACCTGTAACACTAGTGGCTTAGGTGACTTAGGCAGGAGGATCAGAATTTCAAAACAAGACTCAGCAATTTAGTGAGCCCCTAAGCAACTCAGCAAGAACCTGCTTCAAAATAAAATATATAAGAAGATCTGGGGATGTGTCTTAGTGCTTAATCATCCCTGGGTTCACTTTCTGGTTCAAAAAAATAATTTGTGATGAATTTTGATAAATTTATGTATAGAAAATGACAAAGAGAAGGTAAATTGAAACAAGTATTACATATTTTAATTCTATACACATGAAAAATTTAAAAAATAATTGATACAATAAATATCCACAAGAGAGTTGCATAAGATTATTAGTTTTCTAAAATATTTCAAATTATTATGCATTCTTTCCTTGGTTTATTTCTTCTTAAAAATCATATGTAGGAACTCAAAACTATTATAAAAAACAAAGAAATAGCTTTTCTCTCTAGCTAGACTAAGTCCCTCCTGTTGCAGCATTTACAATTTAGTTGGAGTTTTAGTGGGCATCAGTAGATAGATATACATGCAAAAGTTAGTTATTAATCCTTTGTAGTATGTTTTCTTACTGAGGAAATGAGACTTAATAGAATTAGTCAAGGTAATTGTTAGATGGGAGTAAGTAGGTTGCTTTCAACTTAGGGATGTAGTTGTTATTATTATCATTATTACTATTATTACAACTACTCTGTAGGAAATGCTTCATGTGATCTCAAAACTCAGTATTGTAAAACATGATTACAAATGAGTAAATCTTTCAAATATAAAGCCTTGTGAAGTCAAGAAAGTATAAAAAACATCATCCTTAGTAATGATAGAAGGAATAAACTGGAAAGTTATTATCTTAAAGACATCAAAATATCATTTATATTCTTGGCTAAATATATTACATATTGTTCTTTGTCTAATTAGTCTGACCTAGCTATTTCCCACATTCACTAATGGCAATATATGGTTGCAAGGCAAATTTTTGCTCTAAATTTTACTTTTTCATGTTATCCTCCCAGTCCCCTATAAGAACACTCACACCATAGGCATATTTCTTGCTTGTAAAATTTACTATTTCCAGAAACTATGCCAATTACTGTTAACAAACACTGTGTTTATATTGCAAACAGAAAGAGTAGCCCTTGATTTCCATAAAATCACCCTTATTGAGTGGATTTGTATTTATAGACACTGTGCAGAATGTTAGCATATACAAGACTAACAAGAGTGAAAACTTTATTAACTCTCTGAAGTAGGGGTCAAGAGCTCTTTGATTATTTTTTTTAAACTGGAGTAAAATGAGAAAAGTAATCAGTTTGCATAGATAACTGATCTAAAATTGACCAAAATTGATCCTCAAGATCTACACCTATATAAATTCTACTGAAAAACTTTTCTTTGGATATTTAAATGTGATGTGTTCTTTGTTGTATGTTAAAAAGGAAAATAAATGGTGAATTGATTTTGCCACAAATATTTGGCAAACTTGGAGTCTTTTTAGAATTTTTGTAATTCATTAATTAAAACCCATTCTAAATATTTTTTATTATATTTTGCAGTTCACTAAAGAAATACATTTATTTTACAATTTTGCACTCTTCAGTGTAGTTGATGTTTTTGAAGTATAATATTTTTGACCCATACATATCTGTTTGTGTTTTTTTTTAATCCAATATTTCTTTGGTTCTTATGCATTTTCACATGTCCTCATTATTTTCCTTCTCACTTTTTTCTTTCTTTTTTCCTTTTTCTTTATGATTAAGGTTTAAATGGCTCTCAAGTGACTCAGTGCAAGAATTAGCTCATACTTTTTCTTTATGACACAAAAATAATCATTTTATACCTCAATTTGCCTTAGTTACTTGCTTGGAGCTGTATAGACTAATCACTTCATTATTTTATTATATGCAGATATTCTCTTTAATTTCCCCAGTAAGAGATTTTAGTAGGCAATTTAGAATAATTATTGTCTTGAATTAGACAAGTATTTTTCAATATAATTTGCCTGTACTTGTTAATCCCACTGCCTTCTTAGAAATCAATCCATCTCCCCACCATCAAATAAAATAAGCAAATGAAGTAAATGCAGTTATAATTTTTTCCGTATATGTTGAATTATTCTTATGTAACTCAGTAATTGAGAAATTCAAGCATGCAGGGGGAATATAACAATTTTGTCTAGTTTGTCAACATACAGTTTCTGGTTTTCTACCCCAAAATTAACTTTATGACATATCTGATGGTGTTTCCATGCTATTTTCAGAATTTTAGATTGGAATGTGTTGAGGTGAATTGAGTACCTTTCAATAGCAATACATGCCTAATTTTTACCATAGTATTTTCTGGTATATTACCGAGCACTGCAAGGATTTAACAATCATTCTCTTGTAGATTTAGTGTCTTGCAAATAAAATAGATTTCTTCAGAAAAGTAACCTATGTATAGGCATTCTTTAATTTCCTCTCAGGGCCTTTTCTACAGCATTTTCCATGTTAGACTCAGTTGACACTTCTTATCCACCTCACATGATATTTGGTGATCTTTTGATGCAGTTCTGTGCTTTCATAATTGTCTGGTTGCATTTCTGATCAATGTAGTTTTGAGTTTACAAATCTCTCTGTGTTTATTCTGCTTACTATTCATTTCTGCTGATATAATTAATTGTTTAAATAATATTTTTCACATCTTTTCTCTGATGAATAACATACTGATATGTCACCATGAGTTTCTTCACTTTCAAATTTTTTGAGCAGCTTTCATTGAATGTGTAGAGTATCAAAAACAGATATACCTTTAAATGCAAGTAAAATGTTTGACTAAAAAATATATGTACAGGTTAGATGAACTACACTGGAAAAATTAGAACACACATAGCAATTTGTAGCTCTGTGAACCTGAGCAATTAAAATTTTCAGCCTCAGTTTTCTCTTATAAAATATAAATAGAGGAGTAGCTATGTAAAATCTGGTAGAAGAATGAACAGAGCTATTTTATGTAAAATGCTTAGTTTATCTCACACATAGGATTATCTTGGCTTTAAATAAATATTGTTTTACTTATAAAACTGACACCATTTGTAAAATCATTGAGAAGTTTTGATGTGGGAAGGAGGACATTCTACATGTGCAGATATGCTGTAATGGAGGAGACTACTCAGAGGAGGTTAAATTACATGAAAGTAATTTCAATATAATTTAAAAGTGAAAACACATACTTCTTGGAAAAGTAAACATCAGTAGCACAGACCTGGGAGCAGTGTATGACAGCATGTTTCATGTGAATAGAACTAGTAGAAAGAGAATATATGAGTTTCTCTGGCAAAGAGACAATCAGTTTGCATTCAATGGAGAAAGTAAGTGAGAGTTGAAGTGTCTTCATTTGATTTTGAGACAAAAGGAAAAATTGGAGATTAAATTTTTACAGAATAAAAGAAGAGGATTGATGTTGAATCCTTTGAGAAGTTTTTTATGTGTTGGTTTGTGTTCTAGATTACTGGAGTAACAGCATAATGGTCATTGTATAAAAAAGTTTATGTCCCATTTATATGATTTGGAGGAATAGAATTCATAGATACAAAGGCATTGGTTTTGTGTTGAAAACAGTGGAGAAGTACAAAAAGGTAGTGCACTTATTTTTCTCACTTTCTCTTAAGCCAGTCTGAAATAGAAAATTGTCTTTGCAAGAATGCTTTCAGGAAATGCACATAAAGTGAGGGGATGGGGATAAAAAAATAGATGTTATTTCAAATGTGGGAATAGTTTGAGAAACACAGAAACAATATTATAAAGACATTCAGTACATACTTATTGAATGTTGGGCTTATATTTTTCTGATACATAATATTGAAATGAAAAATTATATACATCATAAACACTTAATGAGTGATTGACTCACATATGCTATTTTTTAGTCTTACATAACAAATATATAGCCAGTTTTTGTGGAATCTAACCAACTGAGTGAAATCAACATCCCACATTATTAAATACTATGAAAAACTAAACAAAACAGTAATGAAATAGAAAACAGTAAAAATGTCTAGGTAGCTAATCAATTTAAGTATGGCACAAAGATTAAACACAGGGAATGTTACTATTTAGTTTTGATAATACAAAGAGCAGTTTATGAATGAAAGTCTTTTGTATGATCTAATACTTTTCTGCCAGGTAAGTACTTGCTTACCTGTAAAACTCCATATTTTTTCTTTTATGAGCAGAACATTCAAGTTGAACATTGAATTTACAAAGTGGAAATTTTTAGAGTGTCAACCTTGTTCTGTTTCCTAATCACTTCAAATTGTTATCTCAAATATCTTCCTCAATAAAGTAATAGATTTGAAGTTATTAAACTTTTATTATTAAAAATTTAATATTGTTTTTGGAACCATTATACTAATACAAAAAAATGCTTGCTGTGTGAGAACATAATCATAGTGGTTGAATGGTAGTTTAGTAGAAAGTAGTGAGGGATCTCCTTAGAGCTGCTTTAAAGGATACTAGCTATATGTATTATGAAAGAGGCTTTCATAACAAGTGTAACAAGAGATGATTAAAATATGGTTGCTAGAGTCTTCTTGTCAAGAAGTAATCTATTCAATTCATTTATATATAATACAAAAAATATTTGTATAGATATTTATAGCACATTCTCCCTCTCGAAGAGAAAATATACCATAGGAGAAGTTCAGCTAGAACATTTTTCTTCTATGCTCCTCTCTCTCCTCCACAGGATAAAACAGATGCAATACTCTAGTATTATTTTAACCTTCTTAGAACATCTGACTCTGCTTCTTTGATCCAATGCCCTGTTAATAAAATATCTCATAGTATCTTTCCTTTAGATCTTATTGTATTATGTCTCATTCAATTTATTTTTACCAAACATGTGATGTGATTTGATATGAAAAAAGGAAATTAGATGAGCACTAAACAGCATAATATGCATCTATTGATGCATCCAAGGTAACATTATATTTATGGAGCAAAAACATCAGGGAGCACTCATTTGATATTGGACAAATGAAAATGCTTATCAAATAAAGTACATGAGAACCAGAAATATACTTTCATGAGAAATAACCTGCAGACCATTCTTTTATCCCAATCCTATTAATGATTATTAAACTATGATTATAGGCTTTGTAATTAATTTCAAATAATCCAACACCTGTGAGAATTAGTATGGGTTCAGTATGATTTGTTAATCAGGATAGAGTATTTCACAGCTAAGCAGAAATAAAAATTGCAGCATAATGTGAGCTTTTGAACACTAGCTTCATGTTCAATGACTGGAGAAAATGCAGAGACATAATGCAGGACAATTTTATCATTCTCAGGAAACCCAAACTTTCTCTCCTATTACTACCATACATACCCAGGTCACCACTACCTCTGATCTAAACTCCTGCACTGAAAGTTATTTTCCCTGTTTGCATTACTGCCTATGCCCACCCTGTTCTATTCGCTATGCTGCAATCATGTTTAATAATAAATCATATTATGTCATGCACCCTATCCTAGAATCACTGTGTTGCTTTCTGTCACATTATAATATATACTTCAAAATTCTGGCAAAGAGATAAAGGCAAGACATGACATATTCTGACTGCTGTTACTGCTTTTTGCTTCACGTTACCCTGAGATTCTCCCCTGTCCCACACTAAGGAGTGTGTGTTTTGTACTTATATATTATTTTTCTGGTAACAGGGAATAAATCCAAGGAAGCATATTCATAAACACTTAGTCACATTCTAACCATCCCATCTTTTTAAAATTTTGAAACAAGGTTTCTCTAATTTGTGTTGGGTCTTGAATGTATAACGCTCCTGACTCACCTTCCCAAGCTGCGGGTATTGAACACATGTGCCACCACACACAGATAAGGAATGTTTTTATCAGCACATCTATATTGTTCTGTCCATATGAAATGCTCTCAAAGCATTGAGTTTCTTTGTATTGCTATTGATAGTACCCTCTGCCTTTATTCAGGCCTCTATACAAGATATTTTTCACATTATTCAGCCTGACCTAATACACCATTCTAAGACACTTCTATCACCTTATTTAATCTATTATTTCAGTGCACTGCTTTTTAAAATTTATTTTTATTGTAAACAAATGGAATACGTGTTGTTTCTGTTTGTACATGAAGTAAAGGCATACGATTTGTGTAATCATGCATTTACATAGGTTAATGGTACTTGATTTATTCTGTTCTTTTTTTCCCTCAACTCACCCATCCTATCCCTCTTTCTCCTCTCTATAGTCCCTCCTTCCTCCATTCTTGCCCCCTTCCACCCCCCATTATGTGTCATCACCCACTTATCAGCAAGATCATTCATCATTTGGTTTTATGAGATAGGCTTATCTCACTTACCATATTCTCCAATTTTATCCATTTCCATGCAAATGCAATAATTTTATTATTCTTTATAGCTGAGTAATATTCCATTGTATATATATACCACAATCTTTATACATTCATCAAATGAAGGACATTTAGGTTGGTTCCACAATCTAGCTATTGTGAATTGAACAGCTATGAACATTGATGTGACTGTATCTCTGTAGTATGCTGATTTTAAGTCCTTTGGATATAGGCTAAGGAGTGGGATAGCTGGGTCAAAAGGTGGTTCCAGTCCAAGTTTTCTAAGGAATCTCCACACTGCTTTCCAGAGTGGCTGCACTAATTTGCAGCCCCAACAGGAATGTATGAGTGTACCATTTTCCCCAAATCCTCACCAAACCTATTGTTGTTTTTATTCTTCATAATTGCCATTCTAATTGGGGTGAGATGGAATCTTAGGGTGGTTTTGATTTGCATTTCTCTTATTACTAGAGATGTTGAACATTTTTTTCATATATCTGTTGATTGCTTGTAGATCTTCTTCTGTGAAGTGTCTGTTCATATCCTTAGCCAATTTGTTGATTGGGTTATTTGTATTCTTGGTGTAGAGTTTTCAGTTCTTTATATATTCTAGAGATTAGTTCTCTATCTGAAGTCTAAGTGGCAAAGATTTTCTCCCACTCTGTGGGTTCTGTGTTTGCCTTGTTGATAGTTTCCTTTGCTGAGAGGAAGCTTTTTAGATTAAATCCATCCTAGTTATTGATTCTTGCTTTTATTTCTTGTGCTATGGGAGTCCTGTTAAGGAAGTCTGATCCTAAGCACATATGTTGAAGATTTGGACCTACTTTTTCTACCATAAGATGAAGTGTGTCTGGTCTGATTCTGAGGTCCTTGATCCACTTTGAGTTGAGTTTTGTGCAGGGTGAAAGATAGGGGTTTAGTTTCATTCTGCTGCATATGGATTTCCAGTTTTCACAACACCATTTGTTGAAGAGGCTATCTTTTCTCCATTGCATATTTTTGGCACCTTTGTCTAGTATGAGAAAATTGTATTTATTTGAGTTTGTGTCCGTGTCCTCTATTCTGTACCATTGATCTACCTGTCTATTTTGGTGCCAATACCATGCCATTTTTGTTACTAATGCTTTGTAGTATAGCTGAAGTTCTGGTATTGCGGTACCCTCTGTTTCATTCTTCCTGCTAAGGATTGCTTTAACTATTCTGGGTTTCTTATTCTTCCAGATGAATTTCATGATTACTTACTCTATTTCTGTAAGGTACATCATTGGGGATTTTAATTGGAATTGCATTGAATCTGTATAGCACTTTTGGTAGTATGGCCATTTTGACAAAATTAATTCTTCCTATCCAAGAACATGGGAGATCTTTCCATCTTCTATGATCTTCCTCAATTTCTTTCTTCAATGTTCTGTAGTTTTCTGTAGAGATCTTTTACCTCTTTGGTTAGATTGATTCCCAAGTTTTTTTTTTTTTTGAGGCCATTGCAAAGAAGTTGTTTTCCTCATTTTCCTTTCAGATGTTTCATGGCTTGTGTATAAAAATGCTTTAGATTTATGCATGTTGATGTTGTAGCCTGCTATTTTGCTGAAGTCATTGAGTTCTAGAATTTTTCTGGAGCAGTTTTTTGGATCCTCAAAATATAGAATCTTCTCATCAGCAAATAACGACAGCTTAAGTAACTCTATTCCTATTTGTATCCCTTTAATTTCTTTAGTCTGTGTAATTGCTCTGCTAGTATTTCAAGAAGAGTGTTGAATAGAAGTGGTGAAAGAGGACATCCTTGTCTTGTTCCTGTTTTTAAAGGGAATGCTTTCAGTTTTTTTTTTCCATTAAGAATGATGCTTGCAATAGGCTTAGCATAAATAGCCTTTAAAATGTTCAGGTATGTTCCTCCTATCCCTAATTTTTCTAGTGATTTGAGCATGAAAGGGTGTTGTATTTTGTTGAATGTTTTTTCTGCATCAGTTGAAATAATGACATGATTCTTATCCTTAAGTCTATTGGCATGATGGATAACATTTATTGATTACAGATGTTAAACCATCCTTGAATTCCAGGGATGAACCCCTCTAGATTGTGGTGCACAATTTTCTTAATATGTTTTTGGATACAGTTTGCCAGTATTTTGTTAAGAATCTTTGCATCTACATTCATCAAGGATATTGGTCTAAAATTTTCTTTCCTTGTTATATGTTTGCCTGGTTTGGGTATGAGGTTAATATTAACTTCATAAAATGAGTTTGGTAGGGTACACTCATTTTCTATTACCTGGAATACTTTGAGAGGTATTGGGGTGAGTTCTTTAAAGATCTTGTAGAACTTCTCTGAGAATCCATCTGGTCCTGGATTTTTCTTGGATGGTAGGTTTTTAATGGCTTCTTCTATTTCATTGCTTGATATTGATCTGTTTAAATTGTGTATGTCCTCCTGGTTCAGTTTGGGAGGAGCATCTGTCTCTAGAAATTTGTCAATGTCTTCGGTAGTTTTTATTTTGATGGAATACAGAATTTCAAAGTAGCTTCTCATTATGTTCTGTATCTCAGTGGTATCTGTCATGATATTTCCTTTTGCATCACGAATTTTATTACTTTGAGTTTTCTCACTCCTTCTCTTTGTTAGTGTGTTTAAGGGTTTGTCTAATTTGTTTACTTTCTCAAAGAACCAAATTTTTGTTTTGTCAATTTTTTGAATTGTTTCTTTTGTTTCAATTTCATTGATTTCAGCTTTGATTTCAGCTTTGATTGTAATTATTTCCTGTCTTCTACTACTTTTGCTGTTATTCTGTTCTTCTTTTTGTAGGGCTTTGAGCTGTAATGTTAGGTCATTTAGTTGTTCACTATTCATTCTTTTCTGGAATGTGCTCCATGCAATTAATTTTCCTCTTAGTACCGATTTCATAGTGTCCTAGAGATTTTGATATGTTGTATCATTATTCTCATTGACCTCTAAGTTTTTTTATCTCCTCCATGATGTTTTATATTATCCATATTTCATTCAGTAGCATATTATTTAATCTCCAGTTGTTGGCATAATTTCTGTTTTTTATTTTATCATTGATTTTTACCCTCAGTCCATTATGATCTGATAGAACAAAAGGCAGTATCTCTATATTTTTGCATTTCCAAAGGGCTGCTTTGTGGCATAACATATGGTCTATTTTCAAGTAGGTTCTATGTGCTGCTGCAAAGAAAGTGAATTCATTCATTGATGGATAAAATATTCTTTATATGTCTATTAAGTCTAGGTTATTGATTATGTTATTGACTTCTACAGTTTCCTTGTTTGTTTTTTGTTTGGAAGATCTATCTAATGGTGACAGCAGTGTGTTAAAGTCACCCAGAATTATTGTGTTGTGGTCTATTTGATTCCTCAAACTGAGAAGGATTTTTTTTGATGTACAGGGATGCACCATTGTTTGGGGTATAAATATTTACTATTGTTATGTCTTCCTATTTATGGTTCCCTTAAGCAGTATGAAATGTCCTTCTTTATCCCTTCTGACTAACTTTGGCTTGAGTCCACTTTATCTGATATAAAGATGGAAACCCCCGCTTTTTTACAGAGTCCATGTGCATGGTAGGTTTTATCCCATCCTTTCACCTTTAGTCTGTGGATTTTTTTTCTATGATATAGGTCTCCTTCAGGAAGCATTTTGTTGGGTCTTTCTTTTTAATCCATTCTGCCAGTCTGTGTCTTTTGATTGATGAGTTTAGGCCATTATCATTCAGGGTTATTATTGAGATATGATTTGTATTCCCAGATATTTCGGCTTATTTTTCATTTATAACTTAGCTTGTTTTCTCTTTTGAGTGGATTTTTCTCTAAGGTATTTCCTCCCTTTGCTGACCTACATTATTGTTTTTCATTTCCTCCTCATGGACTATTTCATGGAGAACATTCTGTAGCACAGTCTTTCTATTTGTAAATTCTTTTAACTTTTGTTTATCATGGAAGGATTTTATTTCATCTTCAAATATGAAGGTTAGTTTTGCTGGGTATAGGATTCTTGTTTGACAACCATGTTCTTTCAGAACTTGAAATACGTTGTTCCAGGCCCTTCTAGCTTTTGGAGTCTGGGTTGAGAAGTCCGCTGGTATCTGTATTTGTTTCACCCTATATGTAATTTGATGCTTTTCTCTCACAGCCTTCAAAATCCTGTCTTTATTTTGAATGTTATGCATTTTTCTTATAATGTGCCTTAGTGTGTATCTGTTGTGATTTTGTGCATTTGGTGTTCTGTAAGCCTCTTGTATTTGATTTTCCATTTCATTCTTCAGGTTTGGGAAATTTTCTGATATTATTTCATTGAATAGGTTGTTCATTCCTTTGGTTTGTATCTCTGTGCTTTCTTCAACCCCAATAATTCTTATATTGGTCTTTTCATGTTGCTCCATTGTTCTTGGAGATTCTCTTCATGATTTCTTACCATCTTCTCTGTTTGTGCAACTTTATTTTCAAGATTAAATATTGTTTTCTTCTTTGTCTGGGGTTCTGTCTTTCAAGTGTTCTAGTCTTTTGGTGATGTTTTCCATTGAGTTTTTTACTTGATTTATTGTTTCCTTCATTTCAAAGATTTCTGTTTTTTTTTTTTTTTTTTTAGAATGTCTATCTCTTTGTTGAAATGATCTTTTTCTTCCTGCAGTTGCTCTTTCAACTGCTTATAGGTATTATCATTCTTTGCCTGACTATGCTCTCTTATTTCATCCTTTGCTTTGCGAATTATCTTAATCATGTATAATCTGAAGTCTTTTTCTGACATTTCTTATAACATACTGTAATTTGATTCTATTAACATAGAATCCAGATTTGTTTCCATTTTCTTCCCTTGTTTTTTTTATGTTGTTCATGTATCTTCCCCTCTAGCATTGCAGATCTGGGGTATTGCAGATTCCCCCCTATAGGCTTATAGTGGCCCTATAGGTTTCCAAAACCATTTCTTTAAGGGGAGATCAATATTAGCAGTGCACAATTCAGACACTATGCATTTCTAGAACAAATAGCCCCTATGAGGACAATAAAAAAATTGTCATAATAAACAGAATGAGTTCAAATATTATCTTCAGTAAAACAAACAGATTTGTACTAAGGTCTGAAGTTTCTATTGGAGGACAAAGAGGGGTGTAGGATGTAGCTGTTAATGAGATAAGAAAATAATATACAGAAGATCTAGATAATAGAAAGGTTGAGAATGTAATCAAAATAAATTTGATGTTAGCATGCAAAAAGGGAGAAAGAGACTCTGAGGGAAGAGGTAAACAAAAGGAAAAGAGAGCCAAAAAAAGTAAAGAAATAAAAACTTAAATTTTTTCAGTTAGTAGAAAAAAAGAAAATCTACAGTGTAACAGTCATATAGTAATGAAACCTCCCAATCTTCAGTAACCTGAAGCATGAGAGATACCTGACAATGAGCTTCAAGTCTCCAGCAGGCATCTCAGAATGAGATTTGCCCTACCTAAAGATAGGAGATATGGCTTCCAGGATTATTGAAGAGGGCCGCTCTGGCTTCCAAATGTTTTGGAAAATGGGGAGCTGCAACTCAGGGTGTGGACGTGCTCAGCTGGAGGTCCTGGAGGAGGGATGCAATTGGTCAGGCAGGGGTCCTGTAGGTTGGGTGTGTTTGGTGTGGTTGCGGGATTCTGGAGACCAGGTGCAATCAGTCGGTCTTGGGTCCCTGTGATCTGGTGCAGTCAGTTGGTCTTGGGGTCCTGGCAGCAGGGAGAAATCAGTCAATGTGAGGGCCCTAGAGGCAGGGAATGATCGGTTGGGCTGAGGCATCCTGCAGACAGGGCTCAGTCAGTCTGGCCAGGGGTCCTACAGGGCCTGGCTGTTGTCTCAAAATGGTGGCAGCCAAGTGTAATCAAACCTGCAGGTACTGTAACAGTGTAATTCCATTTTTTTAATAGAGATAAAAAAGGGAGCATAGAGACAAGAAAAAGGGCTTATAAAAATCATTGAAATTTATAGAAACTTTTAATGCCTTGCAATAGCCCATGCAATTCACCCATTTTAGGAGTTAAAAAGCAAAATGCCTATTCCAAATCCTTAGAATAATTGAGCAGTCATTCCCCCCACCCTGTAGTTCTTACTCTGTTATCTGAATTTCCAGCTGCTGTTTGGGTTACTAAGTTAGATTTAAAAGATGGCTTTTCCTGCATATGCTAGACTTTGAATAACAATTTCTGTTTGCCTTTGAGGAACCAGATAATGTATCTCAACTAACCTAGACAGTGTTGCCTCAGGATTTAGAGATAGCCCTCACCTGCTCTGGACAAACCTTAGCTAAGAACTTAATGAAATTCAGAGATAAAACATCTGTAATTTTTATACAGTATGTGAATGACATCCTTTATGTTCTTCCAGCCAGGAGGAATATCAAAAGGACATTGCAGAACTCCTAAACTTCTTTTATAATAGGAATTATAAGATCTCAAAAAAAAGCTTAATTATGCCATCAACAGGTTTAATACTACAGGATAATATTCACCACAGGACAATATTCTGCCCCAGGAATATCAAAAAGGGACCTTACTTCAAACTCCTGTCCTCAGCTTACCTATGAAACAAGATTTAACATGTTTGTTACTGAGGAGAAAATAAATCCTGGATAGGCAGTCATAGGCTGCTCAATAGCCAATGGCATATCTCAGTGAGAACTTTAGCATGGTGGCTTCATTATCAAAAGGAATGGAAAATAAGGTCTTATAATTTTCTTTGACATTCAAGCCTGTCCAGATAGAAATGGCTAAAATGTCCTAGGCACAAAGTTTTTGCTAGAAACTGTTAGCTCAGCTCCTTCCAGATCTCAGTCAAGGTTTACATTGAAATGTAAATAGAGAAAGCCTGAAGGCTCAGTAGGAGACGGGTCTCAAACCTTTTCCCCCTAAAAAAAGGTAAAAAGCGTCTTACTTGTACTCCAGCAAAAGTAAATTTTATGGTACTTTACTAAAGTTATTAACAGCTGTATCATTTTTCCAGAACTCTTGATTTTAATTGAATTTTTTTGAGCTCATGACTTTTTGATCAGTTCTATTTTTTTAATTCAACCAGAGTTTTCAAACATCTGTTACATTGCAATGGAGATTCACCTATAAACTTACAAGACCTTTGATTTTGTGTTATTTGTATGTCGTGCTGTTTGACATCATGCTTTGTCTGTATCAAAATTGAATGCTCCTAAATTAAAATTTAAAAAAGAATCCAGATTCTTTTAATTCACATGATTTAAAAGGGTTCAACTTAAATTGCAAAAACTAATAAAAGTAAAATAACTTCAAAAATAATTCACAATCTCTAGGTGGTCAAACTAGTAAAATGTTGATGTTAATAAAATGTCTAATATCAATTGTTTCTAGGACTTTTCTTCAACAGGGAGGAGATGGCAAATACTGTTCAGGACACTGGTCTGATAGCTTGGTTTTTACAAAAATAAGTGAATTAGAGTTAACATGGGATTACTCATGTGTTTTTAGAGAAATCTGATTAATTTACAAAGTTAAAATGCTAATTATTAAATAACATTGAGTACTTTTAACTCCTTAAATTCCATGGGGTAACATACTTAAACATTGCTGGTATTTTCATAGATTGGTAAATAAAAGGGTTTGAAAGTACTTTGCATCATCACGAAACTAAAAACAAGGTTACTCAGAGTTATGTCCTAACAGACACAATTCTATACACAAAGAGTTCCAAAAGTTTCAACTCTGTTTCAATTAGAGTACTATAAATAACAAAATATTTAATCTTATTAAAATGGAGTAATTTATCTAAATTCAGAAATTTCTTAAGAGTTGTTTCAGAATGTGAACAAAAAGAGGTCAACAGTAGGAAAGAGAAAAAAAGAGGTTCTAGATATGGAAATATATTTAGTGAAGAACAAAATCTTTCTGGGTAGGAGAGTGCTTACCTCCTACATGGTGAAATACATGAGGTTCTAAGTAAGTGGTAAGAAAATCTGTGTAAGCAAAGGGAAAATTTCAACAAGTTTGCATATAACTAACTTGGTTGTATGTATGTGAGACAGTTAAAGCTATTTAAGGTTTTTCCTAAGGTGAAATACTAATGTTCTGATATAAACCAAAGTTTAATCTATATGGTAAAGTCACAAGGATTTCTTAACAACACTAATTTACTCATAACTTTGTGTCTATTAAGTTTTATTCTTTAGAACAATTAGTCTTAAAAATTGGGGTTTATACAATTATGGTTAACCAACTGTTAGAGTATTGTACTTTAGAGAGTCTAAATTTTCCCTTTAAAAACTGAATTTGGTAATATAAAGTGTCAAGGTAATTTTGAAATGGTCACTCTTGTATATTAAATGTGTTAATATTTTCCGGACATACAAGTTTTTAAAGCAGGGAATTTATCAAGCTGCTATTCTCCAGATTAAACTTGTCTGTAGTGGTAATTTTAAATTTACAAAGAGTAAATTTTATTGGACATTTATTTCTATCATTTAATGTTCTATTATAGGACCTGTTATCAGTAGGTATATGTAAAATTTGTTACTTTTTACATTGATATAAAAAATTTAATGTAAATGTATTTCTAAAAGTTAGAGCCTGAATTTTTCAAAGGTTAATATTGTGAAACATGAAAACATTTTGCCACTTTGCCACACAAAAGGAAAGTTAAAAGCTCGCTCAGGTTTTCTTTAATTCATGTTTTAGATATAAAGTTAAATTTTCTTAACTAATGTTCATATATACTCAGGAATCAATATATGTAAACTTCTTAAAAATGATATTTAAGAAAAAAGCAAATATCAGCATTAGAATTAGAACACTTCACTTAAGGTTTGTAAAGAGCCATGCCTTACCTGAGATAAGGATCTGTCTCCCACCTTACTGCATGTTAAGAGTGGCTCCAATATAAGCCAGACTCCAGCTTCTTTAAAGTTATATTCAAAAGATTTGTTCTTGTTGTAAAATTACTTGATCTCAAACAGGGGATATAATGTATATCTCAGCCATAATTTAAGATAGCTATTATACAAGCCAAATATATTTTTACTCTTGCTAATTTTATTTTGTCAAACTGTTACCTTTTACTGTTTTGCAGAAGTAGCTGCTTCAAGAACACACAACTTACGTACCTTGTGATAATAAGCCACCACCTATAGAACAGATAGTGGTAACTTCCAATACTAATACAGACTCCAGTTAAATAAAAGGGTAAATAACTGTAAAGTTATAGACATTGAAGTTAAAGCCCAATACTCTTATTTTATGACTGATGAGACTGGCTTTCTAAATGGTAAAGATCAAACTTTGAGATTGAGATTAAATACAGAGGTCAAGATAGACCAGTATTTGGATCTTTCCCTCAGCCTGAATCCAGGGAACAAGAGAACTTCTCTAAGGAGTTTTGCAACTCTGGGTCACATGACCTCCCGATCAGGGAGATTATGAAACCGACTAGAGGATGAAAAGCCAATCAATGCACCTGCTGTAGAGGAGAGTCATGGAAAAAGGGATTCATTTCTAATGTTTCCAAGGGAAGACACCTCATCAGGAAGACCCTGCCTAACCAATGTCACTAAGCTGCTCTTAAGTTCTCTACTAGTGACCCCTGTGGGATCTCAGCTGACTCTTTAACAAAGCAGGAACAAGTCAGTTTGACCAGCTTGATGTTAGATGCCTAGTAGAACAGTTAAAACCAAAATATAGCCTATCTTGGGCATTTAAAAGAAATAATAGTTAAATGTAACTTATGATGTACACTTTTGTTAGCCCATTAGAATAAAGAATAGAAACTACAAAGAGTAAATTTTATTGTCTAAGATTCTTAGACAAATGTGCCTGATAACTATTGAGAGAAACTGTCAGTCAGAAATTTTTAGTCAGTTTACACAGGTAGGCTTAATTTATGTTTGCTGCTAGTATGACTATCTAGTCCTAAGGAACAGAAGTATATGGTTCTCTACTTAACACAGGCTATACCAATAAAGGGTTATTTTACAAAAATCAGATGACATTAAGTAACTTAACTATAATTTCTGGGGACATCAATGACATTAAGAGGTAAATGTGTTTACATTTCTGATAACCTGGACAATGTTAAAGTCCCCAAATAAAGGCCTTGTCCTCTCCAGCCTTTGTTAGGCCTTGTTATGGGAACAATTTCTCAGTTCTTTCACCTCTTGTTGAGAGTTTGACTTCTCTCATATTCACAATATTCATTGGCATGTTCCATATGCTGCAACAATTACTTTGTACTAATCTCATTTCAGTATTCATGTCTTTTTGTTATTCTCTCATAGAAACACCAACCCCCAAATGACTTTAAAACCTGCTCTTCCCCAACCAGACTTCTACCTTGGACCTCTTGATTGACCCAATTTTAAAAAGACAACTCCAAACTGTTTGCCCCAAGCTGCCCCCTCTGGCTCCAAAATATCCAGAGCAATCGCCACCACCATTCCTTCTAGCAGTAAGGAGTTCCTAAAGCAAAAGGGGAGGAATGAAGCCAGAATTAAGGACAGGCAGTTAGTGTAGAAATAGGAGATCAGGTCAAATTGAGGAAATGAAGACCATGAAAGTCTTCTGCCTCTGGGAGTTGGAGACTGCCCCTGGAAGAATGGAATGTTAAGGATCTCCTGAGCTCATGGACTACCAAATTTACCTGCCTTTATTAAAGACTGTAAGCAAGGGACTGCTAATTAATGTCCCTTTGGCCTTTGCCTTGCTGAATCGCTTTGGCCCTCCCCCTGCCCCATCTGCTTCTCACTTTTTACATCTCACCTGCCAAACTAGGCCTAGTAACATAGGCATAAAGTAGATGTCTAGACCTACTCTTCCTTCAGCAAGGAGGTCTATGTGCAGCCTGGGAGAGGTATGCTGTTTTTATGCTGACCATTCTGGAGCAGTGAGGGAATCATGGCTAGAGTCAGAGTGGGTCTATCCAAGAGAAAGTGAGAGAGGGAGGTCCAAGAAAATTGCTTTGAAGCATGGTTCAATAGGTTCCCCTTGGCTTGCTACCCTAATCTCTATCCTTGTAGGCCCCTTAGCTCTGCTTTTGCTTATTTTAACTTTGGCCCCTTCATTTTAAATAAGTTAATAGTTTTGATAAGGACTGTGTAAGCACGGTCCAACTGATGGTGCTAAGGCAACAATACAAGAGAATCTGAGCCCCAGAGGATGAATTTGCATGATGCCTGAATGACCATGATTCCTCATTATGAACAACTGAAGGGAGGAATGTTGAGAATAGGGTGACATTTGTGCAGACATCTTGTATGCACAAGCTAATTCATGAACTGGCCTGTAAATCCCCTAGGAAAGGGTGGACAAACACTAAGAAACTATCTTAATCCCCAGGATGATGGCAGCTGTGGCAGTACACTGAAGAGTCAGTACAGAACATACAGTACATGCTGGGCCCCCAGCTTATCAAAGCTGTTAAGAGATATCTATGTGAGGAATGTGCAGCTGGCTGGAAACCTTATTTATCAACAATAGTGGGACCTACCCCAACTCATCTTCTGCATAATTTACCCCTTCCCTCCTCCCTTCTTCCTCCAGGACTGTTCAGTTTTGGTGGGACCCATTGAGATTCAAATAAAGTGATAGGACCAAACCAAAAGAGGACAAATGTTTAGCTGTTCAAATGTTAACCAATTATGTAAAGGTCTTTGTGTGTGAATGCTTGAAAATCCCTAAAATAGAGTGCTTTATCACCCCTCTGGGCCACTCCCCACTCAGCCATTGTGGTTGGGAAGCTGGTTGCAGTCCAATCTTGAGCTTGCAATAAAACCTCATTGTGTGTCTTGCATTACCATGTGTGTGTTTTGACTCTCTGGGGATAGGTCGATATTGGACCCTAACAGAACTATGCATTGGTCGGGGTGTATCTCAGTTAGTAGAGTGCTTGTCTCACATGGATAAAGTCCTGGGTTTAGCCCCCAGTCATCCCCGCACCCAACACACAAATGAAACTATGCAGGATGGGGATATAGCTTAGTGGTAGAATGCTTCTCTAGCATGTGAGAAACCCTGGGCTCAACTCCCAGTAGATTATGCTTTTTTTAGGTGCTTTTCACCAACAAAAGAATCCTTTCAATCCAAGTGTATAATTTGAAACCCCGAGTTAATCCCAAGTATACAATTGCTCCTAAAGAGTTTTATAAACAATGTTTCAAAAAGTGGTTTCAAGGAGATCTTGTGGATTTTATCATCTTTATTGTTCCACGGTCATGATAGAAGTTGCATCCCCAATCTATTTGAGCTTTTCTTTATTAACTCCAGTTTTTTTTTTTTTCATATCATGAAAATATTTTTTTAAAGTGATGTGCCAAGTTAGCATAGACGTGCTGATTTGGAGGAATTCCAGCAAGATTCTTCAATGTACACATACTGACTTCTCTAGGAGTATATACTTGTTTGTATTTGGATGACTCATCACAAAGAAAAAGAGCCTAACATAAAGGAAAGAAAGGTATCCAACCATTGCCTTTGTTCCACTTGTAAGTTGAATGCATTCCGAAAGAGCAAATGCAGTTCAAGTGTGATTGCGAAAATATTTGAGTACTGGATTCAAATGATGTTTCATCCAGTGGAATCAGTGCAGGGTAAGGAGACACCACCAATCTTTAGTTGACCAGATTTATTGTGTTCTCCCTGTTTTCCTGCCTCCTTTGTTCTGCCACTATCTCCCTTCTTCTACCCTCTCCCTCTCTCCTCCCCCAGGCTCCTAGCTTATCAGCCAATTATAGCAAACTTTCTCTCATGCAGGAGAACATGTAGAGGAATGTCAGCATAGCACTGTATGAATCATGAGCTGTCCACATGCGGCATGATATTAGATAGCCAACCCTAGAGCTTGGCGTTAACACGTCATAAATCTCCAAGGAACTAGTAAGCAAGCAACCTTTTTGGGTACTTCCTTATTTTGGTAGCCAGTGCCCTTTGGCTCACTTCCAGGTGCCATCTTGTCCAAGACAGCCCTCAACAGGCTCCCCCTTTTTATTGTAAAAAGAAAAGGACAGTGACTGTGCCTGTCTTAGGTGCCAGTCAGACTTTATTCTTACCCATCATTGGGAGTCAAAGAGCTGTTGGCATGCTTTGATATCTGTCTTAGGTTGGTATAAAGTCCACCCTGTGGACTTTACCCATCATTGACTACCAGTTCTGTAATTGGGAGAGCCAATCTGAGGATCAGAGCCTTGGTCCATGGCCATAAGGGCTTGCCGTACCACTAAGGCTTGCCATCTTTGATGACTCCTTAGAGACAACAGATAACTGAACAGCAATAATAACAGCAAGAACAACAATCCCATCATAGCAAAACTTCCTATCCATTGTTTACCAAATTGTAACGCTGACTGTAAGAAACTAATGGGTTCTGGCATACCTGGGACCTTGACCTGAGTACTCTTTACCACAAATATAAAATTTCTTAATAGGGTAGTCAAATTAGTAAACTCTTTAGTCCATGTCCCATTAAGCATGTTTCCAAGCTGTTTGGACAGATTTGTAGCAGCAGTAATATTAGAATAGGGTATAGGGTAACACATAGTGCTTGGGCATGCACTAGACAGCCCGTCTGTGCGGTAACAGTCAACATGTCCACTTATTCTTGTAGTAAGTCCACTCTTTGGTTTAGAATCAGGATTCCCATGGCAAGATGCACATTGATGTTTTCCTGGGCTGTCAATGCTTTGGCAGTGGCTTGTGACAGATTGTTGAGTGCGTGAACAGTGGGAATAGCAGTTCCTAGGGCAAGTCCAGCAGCAGTGGCAGCAGCCGCAGCAGCCGCCACAGCAACAGCGATGGCTATAATGGCTGAGACACCAATGTCTCTTTTTGCTTTCATGGGTAGGAAATTCCACTCACTATGAATTAAGGTCACTGGGACTGGAATGAATTTTGGAATCCTGGCAATCACAGC